>VWZV01003266.1:851403-1018819 GCA_013397155.1 Irena cyanogastra | reverse complement strand
AAAATGCATCCTTCCTTTCTAATGTGAGTTTTTTTTTTTTGGACATGAAACTGGCTTTGGATGAAAAACATCAGACAGGAGTTCCAGATGCCACTTGAGCCAGAGAGTAATTGGCTATGGGCCCATCCTTAGCCTATTGCTAACCCAGAGTAAAATGAACACAAATGAGTACCAGGAGATGAAAGTCATTGCAGTCATCAAAACATTCGTTAAAATGATACCTCAGATAAACTCAACGCTTGTGTAATGGAGAAGGGAATTGCAGGTCATTGAAACTGATAAAACTGGAGTACAGTTTGATGTTAAGGTGTACATTAAAAAAAAAAAAAAAAAAAACCACAAAAAAAAAGACACCCCACAAACAAAAAAGCAAAAAAAAAAACCCAGACAAACTTCTCCCCTCTGTACCAAACAACCTTCCCCCCTTCCCCAAACAACAAAGCTAACAAAGACAACCAGCTCCTGTAGTTCTCTTTCAACCATCCCACATGCTTTCCTGTTATTGGGTCACCTCTACAAAAATGGGTCTCAAAACCATGAGCAAAGTGTAGTGGGAAAGCCATTGCTACCAACCTAGTTACACACAAAGTGTTTTTTCTTAACACTCAAACTCTTTAAGATACAGTCTAGTTTCCAAGTAACCAAGTAGGATTTTCTCCAGAATAAAACATGTTTCCTATACATAACAATAATATCTAAGCAGCCAATGTGCTTTTTTCCCCCCCATGTACACTCTAATTTATTAAGGAGCTAGGAGACAGCTAGTTCCCAAACTCAGTGCTATTTCCCTAACCCTTAACGAGTACAGGTATAACATCTTACTGCTCAAGGCTGTGGGATGCTGCAGAAAGATCAAGACTGTAAAATTACTTACAGGTATAACCAGATCCTATGGCAGACTCCCTTTTCAGAAAGATAGAAATAATGCAAATGCCAAGCAAAACACACCAGAGGTTTATATTAACACACAATTTTACAGCATTGATCTTCTGCCATCAACAGATGGAGAGATTAAACTGGTATTGTTGCACCTCAGATTTGAAAGAAGCACAGCATGAGATACCAAAGGATTTTCCAGGGAACATTGTAACAGAAGAGTCTCAATGGGAATTCTGCAGATAAACACAGAGGGAAAAGCTGAACATAAAGCATGGTACATGTAAGGTTGCTTCTTTTTGGAATTCAAACAGCCAAACTGCCTACATAGAACAAAACCAGATTTTCAAACAGAATCAACCTCACCTGGAGATACACAGCTGTCATCTGCACTTGCATTTAGCAGCCTGCCTGGAAGAGCCTGGCAAAGCTTTTGAACAATTACTACAGTCACATTTCACTTTGTCCTTCTGCCAGATTTGCACTTTTTTCCATTTCTGAGCCTTTTACAAGAACAACTAATTTCTTGGCAAGTTGCTTACTTCCATTTGAAGTTCATGAACATCAGGCACCCTAACAAAGACTAAAAAGCTCTCAAAACGTCCAGGGCATTTATCAGCATCAGATAAAAACAAACAGCACACTCCAAGGATTCTTGCTCTTTCTACCAAACCATAAAACCTCAGTGGTAACTCAATTTTCTGTATTATATTAAAGTTAGCATGGCATAAAAAGTAAGTCAAAAGTCCATCCAGCATTAATTTCTATAAAAGGTATCATGAGTATAAAAGTAATAGTGTGCTCATTATGGCATTTCATTAACATCCATCTTTATGAAAATCTTCCTTGAGCTAATCGAAATATAAATCAGAATTGCCTACAGAGCACAACAGTATGGAAATGACCACACTGTTGCACTTGCTAAGGAGCTGAAAACTTCAAGTGAATTGCTGCAGGTGAGCTTTTATGGATCCATCTGTTATGAAGGTGAATGTCAACTTTACTGATTTTCGTATCTTTTATACAGAGAAGCAAAAACGGATTGATGGAAGAGTAGGGTCAAATAAAACTCTCCTACAACACAAGCCAAACAAAAATCAGGTCAGAGAATTGGCTGAAAACAAACAAGACCTTGCACAAAATCCAAACAAGCACCTGTTGTTACTGAAATTATTAAATATGAGGTTTGTACGTGGCACTGTAGGTATTGATGTCAAAAACCACGACAGAGTGAGAACAAATAGTTTTCAAACAACTGTGATATCCCCTGGGCTGCCAGGGATAATAATTACTTTTTCCCCCTCTTACAGATCAATGATGTAAGGGCCAGATTTAGCCTCCTTATTCACATCCAGCAATGTATCAACTCAGAGCACAACTGACTGCAGTAAACAGATGCAAGTAATAAGGGTATCAGACTCCATCTGACAGAGACAAATTCAAGTTATTATGTTTGTTAACAGAATTGGTTTGGTCCCATAAATAAATAATTTCCCCCAAATACACAATATGAAGGCAAAAAGTAGCCAAAGATGATAACATTTTCATTCCTTAATCAGGGTCACTTCAACACTGTAAAGATACACAGAGAGAGAGGGGAAAAGGAGAGAGGCCAGTTTGAAGCACTTGCTGACAGCAAGCCAGGATTAAGCACCTTGTTTTATTAGGCATAAAAAAAATTTAAAAAAAATTTTTAAAAATTCCTTTTTCAGAACACCACTCCCTAGACATTTGATTTAACAGATTACACCATTAAGTGCTGTTACTAAAGAGGGACCTTCCAGCCTGCTGCTACTTCTCCCACTACAAACACGTAGTATTTGCTTGCACAGAGGTGTGCTTCCTCTTGTGACAACTCCCCACGAAATATCTTGAAGTCCTCTTCTGCATTTCACTGCACCTTTTACACCAAAACATGTCCAAGGAGCCTGAATACGGCTCTAACAACTCTGCTGGGGTTCCTGGTTCCTTGTTAAAACTGGAACAGAATCATGTTTCTCCCTCAGGCACTGCCTTAAAAAAACTTTAGGCCATACGTTCTTGAATTATTTATCAGAAGTTATTATGCAAACAAGGATTAAATAATTCTCTTTGAGCTGCTGGTGGTAAGCACAGCAGCTAGAGGCACAGTGCCTGTGTGATATTATCCAGTCTCCCTGGCAAACCAACTGCATTTTGCTAGGTAGATCCAAGACCTGCTTTTCCTTTTTACTCACGCTGGTGTAAATGAGAGAACCTCCTCAAAATTTGATGCAATTACCTCAGCATAATACTGCTTAAGTAAATCTGGGCACTATTTGTTTCCAAATTCATTTGATTAATGACTGTTGGACAAAAATAGAACAGACTTCAACTTTATTCTGCCCTCTTGCTCAATTCATCTGGCCTTGCTTTAAAAAAACATTTACTCTGTTAATGAACACAGCATATAAACAATTACCACAGAATAATTTCAACTTCTAAAAAACAGCTAGCTATGACTTCCACCATATGCAGTAGATAAAGTTCTCAGTGTTTTCCAAAATAGGCATCACTTTCTAAACACACTTATAAAAAATATTTGCAATCTATATACACTTAAGCAAATGCTGTTGATCTCAGTTCAAGAAAGTTACAAGCCTGTTTAAAAATGTGGATATGCACAGTTATACAATGAAAGTAATTAAAAAATAATAGAAACTATGAACTTTATCTGACTGTGTTATGTAGCAGAAAAAAAGCTGGACAAAGAGATAAAACAATTATTGCTGCTGCCTAGGATAAATACTAATTTATTGGCATTTTTTTCCTACAGGCAAAATTAAGAGTGTATTTGAAATACTTACTCCCTTTGTAAAATTCCCTAAGAGGACAGATTGCTTTGCTCACTTCTCAAAACTGACTTATTTAAGCACACACACTCAAATATGCACGTGAAGCTTCCAGGTCCTCAGTTTGGCAAGGCAAACATTCCATCTGCTCCTGAGAAAGGGAGGGACACTCTAAAACTAACCACAGACCTCCACAAAAACACTGTGCCCACACCAGTAGCCTCTGAAAGCTGCACTTTTCTAAAGCTGATGCAGGAAAGAACATCCAAAACGCAGCAGACACTGATGTGGAGTCAGAGCTACAAAAGGCTCAGCTGAACTTTCACCACCTCCACCAAAAAATTCAATGAAGAAAAACCACTGGTGACTTACCCTGGAGGCAGTGACTCCAGCTCTTCTGTGCCAAACTGCTCCTTCTCCACCAGAGATTCACGAGCTCTGCTCTCCATCACCAGCTTTACTTTTTAAATTTAGTCCAATGGCTTTTTAGCCCACAGTAACCTCAGACTAAAACTTAGTCTGCTCTTACTCAGGTAAAGGCTTTAACTGTTAAGCCAGGCTCCTCTTCCACACCTTCTGCCAGGCTCCCATGAGACATTTCCCCCATTTTCCTGCACACAGGCCCCGGGCATCCTCCCTTGCAGCCAGGAGAGCTCAGGAGAGCACAACAGAGCCCTGCAAGGTCAGAGGGCAGCTGAGAGAGGGGCAGCAGCTGGGCTACAGTCAGCAAATATTTATGGTGCAGCCCTCAAAGTAAACCCCACAGACTGGGAGGGCTGAGCCCCAAAACTCCTAAGCCGCCTCTGGGTACCTTTTGAGCACCTTTTAAAAGGCTCCTCATCAGAGCAGGCTCAGGTGGTGCAGAGGAAGAGCTCTCCTGGCAGCCCTGACTCCAGCAGCTGTGCCTGCAAGGCAGGTGGAAGTTCAGGCTCACCTGCCTGGCTTCAGATATCTCAGTGGGTAATTCTGTAACTCTTCCCCTGGGTGAATCTGCCCCCAAGCAAATTCAGTGAGTGATAGCTAAAAGCCAATGGAATGTCTTAATTAATGTCAGTGGGTACAGAATGAGGTCCTTAAACAAGTTAATTAAAAATGAGGGGTTTGTTGCAATGTAAGGATGAATAATGTGCTTCATGTATTAGTACAGAATTAAAAAGAAACCCCAAAACAGCAGCTCCAACATGGTTTAGGATTATTACAAAGCTCCAGAGGCTAAAGAATGAAAATATGGAATGCTCTTTACTGCACCTTAACAATAAATATTCAAAGGAAAATAATATCTCTAAAAATAAATTTGTAGGCCTACAGAATTTCACCATTTGAAGAGGAAAAGTAGGAATAGTCAAAAACCTTTTACAGTTCAGACCAACATACAGCTGTTTGCTGGTTCAGGTTGAACCCTTAACCTGTAGCAGCAAATAAAACCAGATTCAGCTGAGACACAAAGCAGACCAAGCAGCTCCAGTGTCAGTGCTGCCAGCACTTGCACCTCAGGCCATGGAACCTTTCCCTGGATGCCACCCTACCCCACTGCATCTGCTTTCTGCTGGAACTCTCAAAGGAACATTAGCAGCAACATTTCTTTTTGAAAAAATTAATAATTTCTCTTTGGAAATTAGTGCTCTGTGAGCCACTGCGACACACGGGCTGGTCTTGCCAGATATTAAGTGTTCTCTTTTTCTGTGCACTAAGTGCCTCTCAGAGCCAAAGATAGGAATCAAAAATAAAGCACACAATCAGATGCTATTCAAGTAGATTATTTTCTTTTCCCATATTTAAGTTGTTGATAGACAGATGCAAAAGGCTGCATCTCTTCACACCTCATTAATTTTTATCTTTGGCAGCTTACATTTAAAAAGTCCCCAGAAGATTAACACTGTTGTTGAGCTTTCTGTCTTAGATGGGGAAAAAAAAAAAAAGTGTCATGTGTTTTGGAGGTTTTTTAAGTCCTGGTGTGGTGTAAGTACCAAATATACCAAATATGTGAATAAGCAAGTGATCTCAGTGCTCTCTGGGCATTGCTGCTTCCCCATAAGCTGTTGTTACTGTGCACTGAGTGGAGATAAATTCCTCCAGCAGCTGAATTACAGGTTATCAAAGTATGGGGAGGGCTGTTTGCCTTACAAGCAGGTTTCTGTGTGGTCTGAGGAGCTGTGAGTCTGGGTTGGAAGACACATTACAGGGGAGGTTAATGGGGATTTGGTTTTGGTCCAGTCAATTCTGTGTTGGCTGATAATTAAGATAAACTGCTCGATTTAGAGCTGGGCAGGGGCAGGAGAGAGCATTGGTGGTTGTAATGGCCCAAACAATTATTTCTTGTAGACTAATGTCTTCCTGCTGTGTTGTTTAAGATAACTGTCATATGAGTTACCAAATTTGATCTTAATTTGGGCTTGTTTTTGTAAGTGAAGCCTTTTCCATTTTCCTTTGTATCTGAAGCTTTTTTAAAGTATCTGAAGCTTTTTTAAACACCTGTACATTGATCCAGTGATGGCATGAGATAACCTTGCTGCTGCAGCTACAAGCTTCCCAGAAGACAAATGTTTCCAGTATAAAAGAAACAAATCTAATTGTTCCACTCATATTGCTGCTTGCATGCTAACTAATACTCGTTCCATTTGATCCTGCAGCATACCCAGTAATTTATACACCCACCACCTCACGAGACCTTTGGAACATCCCATAGAGTTTGCCTTCAATACCTGGAGTGCACCTGGGAATTGTTACTGCTTTCATGGAGGCCAGGGTAAAATCTGTCAGACCAACTATCCCCTTGCAGACACACAATTCTGTGATAAAAAAAACTTCTCCTTATCAGCTCGGTTATGCAAGCTCTGAGGAAGATAGCAGCTTCTCTGAACCCAGTGGTTTAATCTTCTCTGAAGTAAATGGTTCATGAGTTTTAAGTCCAAATCCAGTACACGCTGGTGGGAGCAATTTCCAAAGATAGGGAAGGCTCCCTGTATGGATGCTTTCCCCCTGATACATAAATAGTCATTTCGATTGGTGAGCTGAATGCATGGGAATGCAATATTAGCCATAAAGTCAAAAAAATTCTACTCTGAATTGGTTTGAATTGAATTGAAAAGAACTGGTTTTTCCCTCATGTGGAGTTAAAATTGTCACTACTGCTGTTTCATGTAGGAGAAAATACAGGTAGATGCTCTCTCTCATCAAGCCAGAGCATTTTAAAAAGAGATCTTAATTAATACATATGAGATTTGTTTGGGAATCCTAACACTTGCAACACTTCCTTATGTGTCTCAGTACATTTTAAGTAGTACACATTTTACACAAAAAATTATCCTAGCAGGTAACATGGGTAACAGTTTCTCAGTATCCACCACAAAATTCCAAAGATGAAATGCTAAAAGTTAGTTATTAAATAGCTACACAGCTTTTAGGACTCATGTCTGAACATGTACTTACCACTTTTTGTCAACATGTACACTTACCACTTTTTGAAGTAGAGCTGAAACTTGTAAGTGAAGGCATACTTCCTTCAATACCCAGTGTATGGTAAACTGAATTAAGAAGTTTTGGCTCACATGAATCCATGGGGACTCGTGACTTCTCCAGCCAGTCCATGTTTCTATTACAGAGCCATTTGCCACAACTTCCAAAATATTGGGATCTGGATGGTGTTTGATTATGTGGAGTAATGCTACTTTTATTCAATCCTTTCTTTAAAATTACATTCATATAAAATCCACGTTCATATTTCACATAAACCAGTTGCACCACAAACTCAAATTATTTGCAAGGCTAGATGTGTTTGCATTCTTTAGAAAACTTCATCTGATGTTAAAGCAGTTCTGACTCTCTAATTAAAATCTGGGAATTTAAGAATTCACATGGTAATGATCACATCTGATCTGAGCCACCCTCTTGATAATCTTTTTATTTCATTTCCCCTTGCTCCAAGTGGATCCCATTCTTTCTCTTTCCTATCCGTTCCACATAATCTCTCATTTCATTGTCTTGTCTCTTTGGAGAAAAATTTTTCAAAGCATAAAAGCCCATCACTTTGGAACAAATGTGATATTTAATCGAAATTTTTCATCTTTCAAGTTTTGCGTCTTAAAAACAACACACCCTCTTTGAAGGAACCTCTTTAGCACTGTGTACACACAACAAAGGCACCATGAGATAACAAGCACAAAACCTTTATAGCAATTAATGTCTTTAATAAAAAACCTAAAAAAACCTTTTTCTAACTTTCCTGGAATAATTTGAAGTAACCAGAGCTTTGTCATAAAGTTATCTGATACCACTTTGCTTTCATTTAACAGACTGGTGAGTACATAACTTTGTGGAAAAGTAAATTCAAAATATTATCTACGTTAGATATGTGTACACCCTTGAAAAGAACTTACTGCTGAAGATTCAAAGTGAAGAATTCATTTGCCTCAGAGCAGGCTCCTGATCATGTGTCAGCCCATACGAGTGAAGCAGGGTGGTCAGAGAAGGGAAAACAGGAAACTCAACTGAAAAAATGGGAATCTGTTGGCATCTCCAGCACACTGGACAGAATGGACACTGTGCTGGGATGAGAGAAGTCCATCCTCCTAAGCTATTGCAGAGCCAACATCTGTGCAGGGGCTGAGGGCTGGTTTCCTTCTGGCTGAGCTGCATCTGCCAGAGCTGGGGCAGTGTTTTCAGGAGGGATCCAGCCTTTGCAGCAGCTGCAGAGCCTCTTCTTGGCTGCAAAGGCCAGACCCACAACACAGCTCAGGCAGGCAACAGATGTAAAGACCATTCTGAATCCTGGGAGAGCAAGACACAAGATTTTTTTTCACACAATCTCCTTTTTCTGTCAGGAACCGTGTTGTGTTCATCCCCGCTCAGTTTGTTGTGTTGTTCAACTTCATATAATTGACAAACTGTCCTATAAATCTTCTTGCCAACATCTTAGTGCTTTATAGGTCATCAATCTCAGCCTCCTTGGATATTTCTATCCCACAAATGCAAGCCAGTACAACAGAAAAGGAGCAAGGTGTGGAAAGTCAAGTCTCATCCACTCCATTTTAGCTTTGCCAGGGCTGGTAACTACAGGATCTGGCTGCCCCAGAAAGAAGCCCCAAATCTCAGCATGACAGGGTAGTTTAATTCGTGGTGAGAAAGGTGTGGTTGTAGACAGTTGTGAAGCTCTTTGCCAGACATCATTATGCTCTCTAGGTAAATTTGGAACTTTGCAGCACAGACGAAAAATTAGTAACAAAACAATGCTTAGCCCTGGAAAATCAGCTTTGCCTGTGCCAAATGAGGGTTGAGGTGAGCAGGGCAAAGATTTCTGTGAGACTGCAGGAATCCCTTTGCAAAAGTAGCTTCTCTGGACTCTTCAAAGCAGCAAGCTCAGCTCACTAGCCTTTGCTATGAAAGAAGATGGTGATGATTAGGAGATTCTCACCCTTAGACAGACAAAAATAGCTCCACCTGTTCTGCAGTGAGTGTATTCACCCAGAGATCACAGATCAGATCCTGCTCTGCTTCACTGCAGGTGTAGAAAGGCCTTATCTCTCATTTCTTTTTGAAACTGGGCATTCCAAGGAGTGAGGCTGCAGCTGTGGACTGCTGTGGACATTTAATGGCATAATTGAGAGTTATAAGACTGGTTCTCAAAGATGACACGCTCCTTAAGCAATCTGTTTAGTGGGAATATGACTCACACCTTGCTCTGCCTGACAGAACCTAGCCCTTGGCTCCCTGGTAATGGAGATGGATATTCAAATCCACCAGTGGCCCCTGTACTGCTCAGTGCCTTGGGGCTCTCAAGTTTCCAACGCATGAGCTTGGAACAAGAGCTCTTGCTGCAAACGTCGCGTGGAGCGGCTGAAACGTGAGAGATCACTCATTTCCAGAGGACTCTGCACTCCCCTGTATTTTTCACTACCATCAGACATTAAAGCACAGAACAAGAGCTTTTATGAACGTGAATCTGATTGCCTGGGATGGCTCAGTCCAGTCCATGCCAGAATGCCACGCACACAGGTATTGATTCCAGGTCTGAGTGGTCCATGCACCACAAAACAAATCCACTGCCACACTTGCAGAATGAAATCCCTGAAGCTTATACAGGTCAGTAAACACAACTTCCCTGCTGTAAAATTTTTATTGCATATCCTGCCTTCCTCATCCATTACAGTGCTGAGATACACCTTATACATTTACCAGTGGATCACAGTGCAAAGTAACATGTTTACTCTATTAAGCAGTGATGCCTGATTCCTTTCCTGAGCAAAGTAAACAAAAATAAACAGCAGTGAGAACAATAGAGAATGGGAATTAAAAGCCTCAAGTCAACAGAGGAAAATTTCTGGATAGACTGAAGATATGTAGAATCATAGAATTACTTGGGTGGGAAAGATGTTTGAGATCACTTGAGTCCCACAACCAAACCATGTCCCCAAGTGCCACCCTCACACATCTTGTAGATACCTCCAAGGCTGGTGATTCCACCACTTCCCTGGGAAGCCTGTTCCTGTGCTTAACAACACTTTTGGTGAAGAAATTTTTCCTGATAGCCCATCTAAAACTCCCCTTGGTGCAACTGGAGGCTGTTTCCTCTTGTGCTGTCCCTTGGGAGCAGAGCCTGACTCCCACCTGGTGACAACCTCCTGTGAGAGGGTTATAGAGAGTGAGAATGTCCCCCCTGAGCCTCCTTTTCTCCAGGCTGAGCCCCCCCAGCTGCTCCTAATTGCATTTGTGCTCCAGACCCTTCATCAGCTTCATTGCTCTTGTAAGTAGAAGTAGATTTAAGCAGAAAACAGGTGCTAAAACAATAAAAAACCTCCAAACCAGTAAAAACATACTGTAAAAACAATTCATCCCACTGACAGACAAAGTTCTGTCTATATCTTATTTTTCTTCCTTTGTTGTTTCTTATCCCACACTTGCTCCAAGGGTTTCACATCTACATGCTGCCATTGCAAACCCACAATTACAGCTTATTTTCTATCAAATAATTTCAGTGATAATTCCTATGCTGAGAGAGATTTTCTATTACTTCTCAAGTAACTTAATAGAGGAGCACTGCTGGGGGAGAAAGAGGCACATCCATAGCTTGTTAGTGGAAATCCTTTAGCAAGAGGTACCACCACAACAATTAGCATTAGTGCCACAGCCTGGAGTGCTGAGGAAGAAATTTTAACCAGTGAGGTACAAGGACAGGATTTCTGCATCTCTATCACTATTAGTATTTTGATGTCATTTTTATTATCACCATTATGTCAATATTTCCATTACAACTCCACCACAAAAATGCTTTAAAATAGAAAAGTCCTTTTAAGTGTAGTCATTCATAAAAGTTCAGCCTTTGAACACTTATTTTAAATATAGAAGTTTTTGAAAAGCAACACTCTCTTAAGTCAATGCAGCTAATTTCAGAATAGGGAAGGAATTGAACAGTGTTTGTTTCTCTCACATACCATCCTGATTTTTTAAACACTGAAACACAGAAATGAAAAACACTTTCTAGTGCTACAGAGCACAAAAAGAACCCAAACAAAGAGCTGAAACATTATTAAGTCTCTTTTAAATTTTTACATTTTATGCCAGGCAGAACAGCAAACCTGCAATTATAATAATAGAAATTCAGAAAGCAGAAGAAAAACCCTTCCAGACCACAGCCCAGCATCAGAGCACCTGTGATTTAACTCATGGGAAGGGTGAGAATCAGGATTTCCCCTTGTGCTGAGCTCACTTCAGAACAGCTGGGACTGGAAATTGCCTCAAGCATAAGCATTTATATCAGCATCTCATGTTGGTAAACTGGGTTTTCTGCATGCCCATTTTCAGAAGTTGTAGTTATCCCATAACTCGTGTGACCTTCCCCAGTTTACCCACCAATTATTGCCTGCAAGACATTTTATTACAATCTAAACTATAAAACACTCAAGCAAAAAGGATTTACCATTCTGCATTGGAGCACAAGGGCAAGAAGTGATACTAATTTGCAGCTAAAGATAAAACCACTACCAGTCCCAACTTAAGCTTCATTAAATGTAATCCTTTAACCATTTAAGAGATGCAGCCCAAGCTTACAAAGAATCAGCAGAGGAGCCTGGTCTCACACAGCATTCCCACACCAGATTTACATTTTCTTGGGATATTCATTTTACAGATAATATTCAGGTAGTTTTAACAGCAGCAAGTGCCCTTGTAAGGGCAGAGCTAGAGGTGCCCCTCTCAAATGACCCCTTTTCTCTCTTCCTGTTAATCCTGTACCTGCCACAGGTGTAGTGATCAATCCCCCCTTTTCCATCACCCTTCCCACCACTTTTTCTGGGATGCTTTTTGGCCTTTAACACTGCAACCTGATTCTACAGCAAAGAACTGTACAGAGTTCATTTAAATCTTTCTGAGATCCTCATTCAGTTTGTGGACACCAATTTTTAATCATTTAGCTTTGAACCATGGTGCTTCACTGTAAGTAAATGCACATTATATCATTACCTTCCACAAGGGTGCTATGGAGCTCAGTTAGTGTGGAATTGTGTCTTTAGCTGTTTAGGTGGATTGTGGTGAAAAAGAAGCACCATTTTCCCATGTTCTCAGCAACTGAAATCAACATTGTACTGAGAAAATAAAAATGTGCTTTCCCACACTAGGACATCCTTTCAGTAGCCACCATGCTGCTACTACAAATTTCTTTCTGCCTTCCCTGTTCGTGCTGCTGGTTTGCCCTGGAATTTCTCAGCTCTCCCTAAAGAAGGCAGAAGCCTAGAATCTCTCCCAGAATGTCCATAAAAATAGAAATGTGTCTTGTGGACCAAGTTATGTACCCACAGCTGAGGTCAGAGAGGAAAGGTGGCTGCTAAGGTAGGTGGGCACATCTTGTCATATTGCCCAGATCTCCTGGCTGCTGTTCTGGCCTCTAAATGATGCCAAATGTAAATTAGCTCTTATTGCTGCCACATTCCATGAGCTCCCTGATAGCACCCATTAGAAAGGAACAATTTTATAGAGAATATTTTTAATGTCTTTTCTTGATCTATTGCTACTATGCATCTGTTATTCAGCTGTGTGAAGTAATTAAGGAATGATCTCATGGAAAGAAGAGCAGAATTATCTCTTAGGAACGTGTATGTGCATACAAAAAATCACTATCAAAAAGTACTTTAGTAAGAAAAATTAGACCTGCTACCACCTTATGTCAATTCTGCAGTTAATTGCAAATGCAGATTTTAAGAGGGGAACTACTGTGCACAGTGGACTTGTCTATTGAGAAGAATAAGTAGGTCTTAGTTGTGAGATGACAGCAAGAATTCTAATTTCTGAATAAAACTGTGCTTGATTTTCCACAGAAAGTTTTCACTTTCAGCTTGCTTGCCACTACCCTCTGCCACGTAATAAAATCTCACCGCTTCTGAAGAGTTCTGCAGTACAGGACAATGAACTATAAATAAAACCCATTTTATTGTTATTGTGGTTGTTTCAAGAACGGATTTTAAAAGCGAGCAAGGAATGTGAATTAGACAAGCAAGCGTGCACATCCCAGGGCTGGTTCATGTGTGTGTGTGTGTGCAACACCACGGGGTGTCTCTGGAGAGACTCTTCAATTACTAAAAGCTTCATTTTTAAGCCAACAATTCTCCACTTTAACCATCTGTAACAAAGTAACTATAGTTCTATTTAGCTGTTTCCTCCTCTCAAGCTTTGCTTCACATTTATTAAAGGATCCTTTGAAGCAGAGGCTTGCTTGGGTGAAGTCTGTTATTAAACAAGCCGAAATTGCTGCTTTCATTGTGGCTCTTAATTGGGATGTTGTGCTCAGGAGCCATTAGAGCTCTCCCGTGGTGCAGTTGGGAATGCCACATTCTGCCATATGGGAAGGCTGAAGCTTGGAAAGGGTTTTGGGATGTTTGATTTTTGTGTCAGTGAAGGCTGATGTGAAAAAGGAGGTGAATCTGAGCTCCAGGGACTGAACGCACAGGGTGAGAAACTCTTTGATGGCCCCTGGTGCCTGACAGAGTCCGTGGGGTTTAAAAAGTGTCTCCTGTCACAGACTTAATTGTGAAACGGGCAGATGCAACCAGGTAATTAATATTGCTTCTCCCTAGAGGATTGTCTTAAATTATTGTGTTAGGCCCAAGAACTTTCCTGTGGCAGAAAGTGATAGAAAAATGCAAGGGACCTACCAAAGTTGCTGGAAAGAAGATTTAAATTAAACATTTCCATGATGTGACAACAATGGGAGTAGGTTTACAACTGCATTAGGAGGATGTTAAAAAGCTAGGGATATATGCTCTATATATGTTTTTATCATTAATGTTACTAAAAATATTCAGCATAATCTTTTAAAAAAGTAGTGCCATCCTTGTTTTCTGAATAGAATTCCAAATTTATGGGGGGTTTGACACTAGAAGATTTTAAATACTTTTTATGACTAATTAAAATGAATTCTGTTTCCAGACAACATACTATAAGGATCATAGATTGGAAGCTCATTCTATCTTTCAAATTAAATTTCATTAATTGGAAATAAATAGAGTGTTCAGAACTTGTTTATATTGCTACTTTAATTTCCTGCAGAAAATATCTTCCTTTTTCCCTCTCAGTTATTTCTGACTTAATTAATAAACTGCTTCGAAAATAAACTAGTTTTGCTAGGTGTAATAGTCTGGATGTCAGGGTTGGGTTATGTCTCCCTCTTCAAGAATAATAGCTGCAGGCTGGATTGCATTTTTAGTGCAGCTCTGCGATGAATCCCTCCATCTCTGCCTCTGATTCCTGCAGCAGATTTTTACAACTGAAGCTCTATTACATTCATAAACCACTGCCTGACCTTCTAGTTGATAGATTTTAGGCCAGAGCTTGCTTGAACCCACAGCAGAGCATCTCAAAATAATTTCACCTTCAACGTTGTGCTGTTTGTAAATCCCCTTATGCAGCGAGAAACAACAATTACTGGAATGTTGGCTATATTTTCCTCTTTCTGCATGAAGATTTACCAATTCTGAAAAGTGATTGCTGTGCAATAGTGAGCAGCCAGACTGGCATGTAACGAGGTGCAGAACCTTATTGCAAAATACATTGTCAGTATCAGTGTAGAGACTCATGAAACATTCAGTCTACTACACTGAACTGACAGAGCGAGTTGTGTTCAAAATTAAAACCTATTTTTGCAGTAAAATGGCTAGAAACAGCATCTAGGGTAAATATTGCCTCTGCCCAAGGAAAATCCTTGGGATTCAGATCTGGCAAAAGCAATTCAAAGTGCATTCATGGTGTCATGGTTGTATAGATTTATAGGCAGACCACAAGCATAGCAGAGCAGGTACGCAAAAATGACAATGCTGAGGCTTCTTAGAGACCCCAGCAATGCAAAAGTCAGGCTGGAACTGAAACTTCAGTGCTGGCAAGATTATCATGTTTATGATATGAGTAAATTTAGCATGGTCAGTTTGGTTTAACATATCACAAGGTCAGAATTTGCAGTAGAGAAAGCCCCTATAACTAATTATTTTTCTGCTCCACCTTTATGATCATGATCATGCCTTTTTTTTTTAACTAATGTGTGAAATAAAATATTTTTGATTGAGGTTATTTTTGGTTGAGGTTATTTTTGATTGGCAATTTTTTAAAGCACCCCACAGGAAAAAGCAGGCATTGCTTCAGAGTCTCTGGAACTTCCCAGCTGCAATGGCAATGCACAAATCATCAAAGGCCCAACAGGAAAAAACAGAAAAAACTGAAGCCGTGGGAGGTGTTCAAAAAGTGAAAAAACCAAAAACCTAGAGGCTGCCCAAGGCTTCAGCACTAGCCACCAATAAATAAAGGGAAAACACAGCAGAAGAAAATTATTTCTGCAAGGTAGATGCTTTTGCTGAGGGCATCTTAGAAAAACTAAAGACAAGACTTTCTTCAGCTGGAAATTTACTCTAGGCTCCTGTCCACTACATGAAGCCAAACTCCAGGAGCAGCAAGCAGAAAAGGCAATCTTCCTAACTGAAGGCATTTATTTGTCTGTTTGCTGATTTAATGGACATTCTTCTGAAGGAATTAAGGGCTTCTGCAACTCTCCTGTTGAGCGGGGTACATCCTGAAATTTTTCTGACACCCCTGCCTCCATCAGTCAGGGGAGGTGGAAGGTTTATTTGTGCAAATGAACTGTCAGCTTCCCAGGTGAAATCACTCGAGTGGGAGGAGGGGAAACATCTCTTTCTTCTTTTCTGAGAGAGCTATAAAAGTACTGCCATTTCTTTTAATAGATTTGCCCTTTGAATCTTGTATTTGTAGCCAGGAGCTCAAAAAGCAGAGTATGAGGGAAGAGACAATGGAGAAAAAAGGTAGTGTTGACTAAATAATAGGGAGAAAGAATGAAAGAAAAGGGAAAGAATGGAGGGAATCCAGACAGCTCATAACAAAAGCAATTCAAAACATCCAGGAAATACTGCTGTCATAAGAAAAAAACCGGATACTTTTACAAACCTTATGGATAAAATTGAGATAAAAAGAAGAGATGTAGGAGGAAATGGTATTGCTTTAGTTCTCTGACTGTTAACAGGTTGTTTTCTGTTTTTTTTAATTTATGTGTGTGTGCAGGTATGTGTAAATACATTTAAGAACAGTGGCTTCAGTCAGTTCTAATTCAAACTCGAGCACCTTACTAAGGGAAGTGCATCCCCACACCACCCCCAAGGAATGCATTGAACAGATCTTACTTCACAAAGTAATCATTGAACACTTTCCTCCCTTTAACACTCTCAAAGCATTATCTTGTGTATTCATCATTAAATCTGTCTCTCCATGTCTACAGAGTAGTTGCAGGAAAATTTATTTTTTAACATTTAATCTTCAAAATGTGCCTTCAAGTATTATTCCTGCAGAAGCACCTCTCAGCACCAGCTGATGCATTCCTACCAAACCATCCTCAGAATCATTTAAAAATTTACATCTGTGCTGCTGAAGCTGGGGGAGACAAAAGCAGACAGGTTTTCTGTGGTTTGTGCAAGCTTGGCAGTGACATGCTGTAAAGTAAGTAAATAGTTTCGAGGACTTGCTTTGCTTTTTTATCTCTATTGTTAAAAAATCCCCCCAGCTCTTCAGGCATTGCAGGAATAAGAGCGGCAGGACTGCAAGACACACAACTGTTATCATCATCTGCTTCAGTGAAACCAATATCAATTAATTTAGTTAATTAGTCCTTAACGGCCCTCCAAATTGAATTTTGGTAAAGAAAGTAAGTTTCCTCTGTTTGACTCTATTCACATCAAATCACACATTTTCTAAAAGCTTTCTAAGCTGTTAAGAATTCGGAATATTTCGGTTTCCACAGTGAACATCCTACTTAATTAAGCAATCAAGAAAAATAAATCCCTTTGCTTATGTGGGATTCAGAAAGTGAAAATTGAAAGCAATCTGATTTTCAGCTGTTAAAACATTAAAAACACACACGCAGAGAACCAAACACAAATCCTTGCCATGATCATACACCTGCATTTGGGATTTGAGCAGAAGCTGCAGTAAGAACCCTTCCTTTCTCAAAATGAACACACTGTTCATGGGAGATTTCTCATACTGAGGGTGAAACATAAAGACTTCAACCTTTCCCAGGTGTACAAAAAAAGGACTGTACAGGAAACAATATAGAAAAAGAAAATGATTGAGAAATACTTTGAATAGCTTTCATAACCACAGATTGTCTAGATCCATGGAGATATCTGTGCCCTCCTGCCACATGAGCAGTTGTTCTGGAATGTGGAGGGGAAAATAGTCCAGGCAAAAATAAAAGCCACCATTCTGGTCTGAAATGTATGCACACAACTCTTGAAAAATTGTAACAGCCTGCAAATGAGCACAAATGAAAGGATGCTTAAAAGCATAGGATATAGATATGTGCTTTTTGGATTCAGAAAATGAAGTCAGGCTCCTATTCATATATTTCTGGGCTGAGAAAAATGTAGATTAGAAGCCTCTAAAAGCCTGTCATTGCATGATATGTCCCTTCACACATATACATACATAATAGACATCAGCTAAAAGTGGTACCCTTGGGCCTGGGTTCATCACTCTGCATTTTGTTCTGTACAATGCAACCTGCATGCTTTAGCTGGGGGAAAAAAATGTGGTTTCATCCATGAATGGGTCACTGACCTTAGAATTGAAAGATTTATCAGGGTGTGTTTGCATGACAAAATACAGCACTACACAGAAATACACGAGCTTGAAATGTGACATCTCCAAAATGGAAAAGGATTTAACTGAATTAGCACAGTCCTCTGATCAGCCTCCTCTGCCCTGCTGTTCAGCAAAGCTACTTAACTCAGACAGAGCTGTACTAACACAGTTATACTTGTCCTGGTTTCTGTGCCAGCCCAGCATGACTCTCACTGAATTTAACTCGAAAGGAATTTACATGATGCTTTCCAAAAAGCACCTCTAAAGCTCCCAAAACCTCCTAATTTCAACCTAAATAAGATCTGTAACAGAAAAAAAAAATCCAAAACCAAAAAACCCAACAAAACAAATCAGCAAAGTCAAAATGTTCATTTATTACCATGGTTCCTGAGAAGGAGTTGGGGCCAATAGACTTTTCACATCCTCATCATGGAAGAGGTGGAAATATATAGGACACATGCACAGCACCAGCACATCCTAAAACCACCTGGACTCCCAAATTGCAGCAGCAGAGCAATGAGAGCTGCAATGAGGGCAGTGAGACCTGCAAGGACAAGTACTCAGGGGAAAGTGAGGGGGTTCACTGCAGCCAGAAGCCTCTCTGGAAACAAAACATCTGGGAAAATGAAATATAATTTTTAAAAAAAGAGCAAAAGGAGCATTAATTTTGGTCTAAATGAGATCTTGAGAACAGAATACATCCAGGACACTGGAATGTGGAAAGACAATCTCCCTGTGAGACACCTGAGAAATGAAGGAGCACCACTGGAATTGCCTCTTCATGAGCACAACCAGGCCACCACTGAAACTCAGGGGGAAGGATATAATTGCAAAAGTGATGTTAAAATAAGTCTTTAGAGAGGGCTGTGGGGCAACAGGGAGCCATAATAATATTCTTTGTCAAGTATTTCAGTGATTGTAATAACTAATGAAGCTTGGGCTCTCAGAGATCTTCCTGTGAATGGCTGATGTCATCTCAGATAACATTGGCTGGGCTGATGGTTTTTTCACAGGTCACCGTTTATAGAAAACTCCTCCACGGGGATTCTTTGGCATCCCATAAAATAGGCACTCTTGGACTTCTTGGATAGCTGTTTTCCTAGCTAACATGAGCCCAAATTATAGAAAAGCAATTGTTTTGAGGCTGCCACTTCAGTGCCAAATCTGTTTGGAAAGAGTCTAGGGGAGAAGGAGACAGTCAGAAGATCCCATAACACTCCGTGATCCCATTGTATTTTTCCGTGGGAGAACTGTTTTAATAAAAGGTTTTATTTGACTAATGGACCCTAAATAAGAGAAGCAGAAGGTCTGGAATGCTTGTGGGTACACACTGCAGCTGAACAAATGGTAAGGTCCCTGTCATCATCTGCCACACAGCCTCAAAAGCCCCAAGGGATGTGATGGAGGGGAGCATCAACATCTGACTGTGATATGCACAGGGGCAATTGTAAAATCGTGGGAGAGTCACATCTGAGAGGTCAAGGTCTGGAAACTCCCCACTGCTGGAAATAAATGGAACCTCGGAAATTACAGGAGAAGGTCTACCTCAAAAATATGTATTAGGGCCGTGGTGGCAGGTTAGAGTCCTGAGGAAAACACATTTGATTGGAAAGGTTACCATCTCCTTCCTTCATTTCATTTCTTTCTCAACCTGAACTACATCCAGACCTTTCTGGAAAAGATTACTGCTACTGAGTAAGAGCAATTCACCTGGACTTTTTTGTTAAAAAGACTAATTGCACAAAGATTAAAATATTATTAATTAAATCACTTATGAGAGAGAGCTAAGCAGGGAAAAAAATAAAGAGACTATCTTAGTAGATGCTCAGTTCAAATGGAAAATTGTGAATTATAATTGTCAACTGCTTAAGACCATTTTCCTCTATGCTCAAAATAAGATACCAAGAATGGCAAAACTCAACTTTCTAAAAACTGATGACAAACCCAAAACAATGTGTTTCAAAGCTAAAGTGAATGCAGCTATTTAGGCAATGTTAAAGGATATTATTAGAGCAAATATGGGGAAAAGGGATAAATAGCAGTAGATATAAGTAGGGCCTCAAGGAAACTAGCAATAGAAACTAAAAAATATAAAATCAAGGGCTGGCAGATTTGATTAAGATGGGAGAAAATTATGAAGTATGTGAGGGAGGAAGAGGTCCTTAAAATTGATTTAAATATTTGAGCAGTTACCATAATAAAGATGAAAATGCAGAATAACTCAAGTATTTTTTTTCTACGTTTTTAACCAACTTGTTGCTGCCATATGGGAGCATGGTGGAAAAAACTGTTCCAGCATAAACAAGCAGAAATTCAGTGGGACAGCTTTCATACAGGAGGTCTAAAACCATCACCCCAGAACCTCAGTGGGCCATATATGTTAAATATATTATCAAAATATATTAAATACATTTTGGATACTGAGAAATTTAAGACAACTAGTACAAAGTTAAAATTGTGCTAACGCTAGTGTAGAGAGAGATACAGAGAAACATTTGCATTTAACTTCTCTTGACAACCTTTACAGAAATTAAGTTTGGCTTCTAAAGTATTGATATATTATACAGATAGAGTGCCACAAGAGATTTTTATTAATAAAGTGGAATGATTCAAAATTCAGTGCAATAAATATTTTACATTAGTTGCAAGCTGGTTGCCTTCTTGGAACTGGAATTAAAAAAGGAACCACCAAGCATCATTAACACTCCAATTGCACTGGGTTATGGCAATCCATGGACATCAGGAGTAAAATGCTGACATGCCAGTACCAGGGTGAGCATTACCCACACTGGGACATTTGCACAGATTCTTCACTTGTGAAGTGGAAGGTCTTAAAAGCCCAGTCAGGCTCTGCTTCAGGCTTGCTCCTGTTTTTCCATTCAAACCATCGTCTGCTGGCAGGAAAGTAGATCATTTCTCATGAGCTACCATGTACTTTATTAGTACTGGGGTTTTCTAAAAGCTCTTTGTTATATTTCAATTTAGTCGAGAAAGTACAAAAAAATCTCTGTGAAAAAGCAGGATGAACCTGCAACCAGAGACCAGAATTTACTTTAATAGTATGCTGTAGAGTACCATAATGTAATAAAGGTTACAAAGGAAGCCCAGGTGTCATAAAGCAGTTCCACTGACTTGGGCAGAATATTACACCTGCTGATTTTTCTATTTTCTCCACACTTAGACTACATCTATATTTATGAGGGGGAAAAATGATGAAATATTTAAACAGTAAGCGGCTTGAAGACCTTCTATTTGTTTGCTAAAATTTAACACATGCTGCAGTAAAAGACCAAAATCCTGGAAGCAAGCTGCAGGGCTGTCAGGGGGACAGGGAGCTGTCCTGGCATGTGCCCTACAACCACACCAGCTCACCCCAAGTGTTTGGGAGCTCTGCCCCAAGGGCCACTGCCACTGAGCCTCAAGGAAATCATGGGCTCTGGGTACATTTTAGAGAAGGACAAAAATAGGATGGAAATTCCTTTTTGTCTTTAGGAATGGATCTGAGCTGGAATAAAGAATGAAGCTACCAAAGCAATATCCCTGACTTATTTGTAATATCATATGAAGATGAACAGATGAGTGTTTGGAAGAGTGGCTCTCAGCTCTGTGTGAGCAGAACCAGGAATGACCCACACTTTTTCTTTTTTCATATCGGCAGTTGCCATAAATATTTTATACTATATTAGGAGAAAAAAAACCCCAGAGGTCAGAAACTCTAAAAAGTTTTAAAACTCTTGCTTCTGGGTAAGGCCGTTACATGAGATGTATTTGTGGCAAGAGCAAAGTAAATGAGACAGAAATGAGCTCCAATCTTCTGTACTTACTTTGTGGCCTCAGTCACTATCTAACTGTGGCTAAATGGTCTGTACCAGTGAACCTGCCCTTCAAAACATCAATGTCTGGCTATGAGAAACAGGGGTTTGAAAATTGAAATACTCTTAACCGTTCAAAAGTTGCTGGATCTTTTCCACGTAATCTTCCAGGCTGTAAATGGAGAGAAATAATCAGTCTCAAATATAACCAATCAATTAATCTGGGTATGATATTAGTCTACATTAAATTAATTAACTGCAATTAACTTAAGTGTTTCTAGGCAGGGCGATGCAGGCAGGAACCTGTTCTCATTCAGCAGAGAAAGCACACAAAGCCTTTGAAGCTATATTCTCAAATTGCTCCTGTAATTCCTCATTGCAAGAGATTGCTTTGACTGAGGAGGTACAAATTTACACTGAAAAGTGCAAACATGCACATAAACACTGGAAATCTCAAGCAGAGATTTACAAAGTTTTGCAGAAATAAAAACCTCAACAGAAGAGATGATAAGACTGGATTTAAAGGCATACCCTGGACCTCTGTCTGTGAAATGACCCCAAGAAGATATCCGGGCCTTCCTCTGCAAATAAATTTGGGCTTTATGAACTATTAATAAAATCAGAAAGATCATGTTAGGATACTGAGAGAAAGTGAGACAAATCTCCTAGTTTGAACAAGGTGAGCAGGGTAGAGTTTATCCAGTGCTGTAAGATGTGGGCAGTTTCCTCACTAACTGAACAAAAAGATGAACTATTTAAAGGAAATAGCACATATCCAAGCCAAAGGACAGCAAACCCATTAGGAAATATTAGAACTACAAACCACCTAATAAAAAACATATAGAAATAAAAACAAATCTGACAATTCATGTCTTAATTTCTTCGCTTTGGATACAATGAATTATTATTTACATGTTTAAAGCCATGCATACAGAGGTGAGATAGTGAAAGGATTATATTTATATTAAAATAGAATGTTGTGTTATGACTATTAATATCAAGAAACAGTAGCATAAAAGGTTAAAAAATGGAAAATTAAACCTAAAAAGACACAGAAAGCACTAATTCTCAATCTTAATTAAAATGCATGCCTTAATTCAGAAAAGCGTGAAAATAACTACTTCATAAAAAAAATCTGATAAAAATTGTGAAATACAACAAATTATGTACTCTGATGGATTGTCAGAGAAGATGGAAACCACCACTTGGGACAGAATGTAACAGGGAAATTTGTAAGATTAGAATTTGTTTCAAATGGCCACAAGCTCCACAGTAGAACTTGGGGACCCAATAGAGCCCTGATGATTTCTGATTTCTTTGAAAGGCGTGGTGCCAAATCCCCAACACAGAGAAACTCTCACAGTTTCTCTCACTCTCAGAAACGTGAAGCCTTTCTCTAGGGAATATTCTTCACCCTGGCCATGTCACCTTGTTCCCACCAAGCCCCACCCCACCTCTGCCCTGTGTTCAAACCTCGCAGGAGCAGTGGGTGGCCTGGTGCAGAAACAAAGCTGAGCATTCCCACATCCACAGTGACACCACTGAGCAGAGGAGGGAGAGTAAAATAATTAAAACATTAACTAGATTGAAAATGAAATGGCATGGATTGCTGGGTAGCTCTGTGCTGGCTTGTTGGGTGTTGATAGGTTACCTCAATTATTTGCAATTTCTCCTGCAGAGGCATTAAGGGCCCCATGAGCCCAGACTGTGAGCACAGCCCTGCTCTAAATGACTCAGACTAAAAGGACAACACATGGGAAATGACACAGAGCCATAAAGAGGCTAATGGACTTAACCAAGGTTACAACAAGAGATAGTGGGAGGATGAGAATAAAATAAAACAAACAAAGACTACAAGCCATTCCTCCTCTCCCACTGCCATGCTTAAAGAAACTCCTTCATTTAGATAAATGAGCTTCACAGCAGTGAGCTTGCACAGCCTCAGTGATGGGCATCTCAGGGTGACCTGAGGATTTCTGGTGGTGTTCTGGCAAGATGTGTCTGTTGGAAGAGGTCCTGAGGTGCAGCTTTGGTTGCAGCCTCTGCCAAATTGTTGTGTAGTCAAGAACAAGCTGCATAAAGCTCTTGTAGAATGTTCTGCCTCTCAAAGTGCTGTGGTGACACATTAATGTGGCAGCAATAAGGCCAGGAAAAGGTATTTAGACCCAAGGTGCTCTTCGATTCTGGGAATTTTTCAAGTAAAGTTGACCTCAATCATAATGGACTAAAAGTCAGAATTTAAAGTCTTTTCCCCAGTTTGGATTTTTGAGTTTCTTCTGTCTTAAGTCCTAGCGTAGTAAGAGCTGATTTCCAACACTGATTCAATTACAATGGTTACATGATTTCCTGATGTTAGCATAATTAAATTAGACACGTTTATGAAAATATAATAATGCTTATCAAAACAAGGCTTTGGCTTGTTTAAACATGCTGATAAAGCTCAGCTCATGTTCTTAGAAGAAACCAAAATAACAGTTTGCATCTGCTTCTTATGGTTTCCCCTTGGCTTTTAATGAGTCTAGTTCCTATAGATTTTGAGATGCTGAATTTAGTGCTACTCATAAAAAATAACATTTAGACTAAGCTTCAACAGATGCACCAATATGTTGAATTAAGTGTTATATTGTTGAAATTCATCATTATGTGTGTTAAAAGCTGAAAGTTCTGTTGTTAATATATATATGAATGTGAAAAATGAGATCAGAGTACAGAATAAATCATTTTTTGTTCCTGTTCTCTGCTTTTGCAATATGTCCACAGTTACTAGAAACAAATTCTCTGAGACAGCACACACCCCCTGTTGGGGGACAAGGGGTTGCTTTTCTTGCTTTAGCCAAGGGAAGCTTATCTATTTCATACTTTCCACTTTTAGAATGATTTTACTGTGTTATATAATGTTGAATTAGGTGTGATTTTGCCAAAAGATTTAACATTTGCAGGACTTTGTTGTTAAAGAAGAAGCAAATATTTCGCATCAAATAAAACCTTTCTGAGATGCTACTTTTACTGTCTGGTACTCAGAGTTGGTTCACGTAAACTCAGGCCAGTAAAGGAAAAGCTAAGAAAAGCACTGCCCTTTCCATTAAGAAAATATTTCCTTTTGCTTTCCATGACCTTTGGGGACAGCTCTGCTTCCCCTTCCACATCGTGGAAAACTCCTCTGGGAAGGAAAGAGAGGATTGTGGCATAGCTTTTTCTTCTACACTGAAGTCCCAGATGACATTTCTTCAAATGATTTCATCTTCTCTAACACACTGTTTGCACACAGCCCATCCCTTCCAGCCTATTCAAGGTAGAGCCCAAGTGAAACCCAAAGTGAGAATATCACTTCTTTTCCATTTGTTTTCTAGATGCTTTCTTTGTGAAGAAACTGAATATTTCTTTCTGTAGCTTAGAGCATCCTGTTGGAGTAAAACACATTCTGCTTCGTGCCATTTTAAAGCTGGTGGTGTCACCTGAGCTAGTGAGGGCAAACTGGCAGTTCACCTTGTGAGAGCCAGGCTGTTTATGGTGAAGCACTGCCATGAAATGAGGTTTTTTTACTTCCCAGAGGACACTTGCTATGCCAGCAGGTCCAGGTAAGCTGAGGTGTGCTGCCTGCATACCAGGCTGTGCATGCAAGCATCCTGGTTCTCCATACAAAGCACTCCCTCACTGCTGCATTTGTAAGTGCTTGCAGAACTTTCTTACATTTTCAGTTTTCAGCTAAGAAGACTCTCTTTTCTATTTTTAACTCATTTTTTTTTCTACAGCAGCAAACCCACCAGCCTAAAACCCATGTGTTGCAAGACCAAATCAACTGAGGCAACACAGGTGAGATTTAGCCACTTGCCACTCTTGGCTTCAGCTGAAAGAATGGTAAGGCAACATCTCCAAAAATCTCTTAGTTTTCTCAAGCTGAACATGCAAAATCAGCAGACACTCTTGTGTGATGTGAATGCTGTAAACTCCTCCCTGCCAAAACACTTTCCCAAGGCTTAAAAGAAACAAGCTGCACTGTATTTCCCTGTAATATTATTCTGAGAAGTAAAATAAATAATTTCCCATGTTATGTATCATGCAAAGAGAGATCTGAAGAGTCAAAGCAGTCAGAGAGTCCATTCTGTATTTGGGGTGAAATGTGATGAGTTTAAAATGTGCGTTTTTCTAAGAATGACAATAAATAAATAGAAAAATTCTAGAATTTTAAATTCTTACAGTTTTGGGTGTTCTCTTCATGTCACAATTTCAATAAAAGCATTTTATGACAATAAAGGGATTGCCCTTGAGGAAAGAAATTTGTCATCCATGATGCAAGCAGATTAAATACAATGGAAGATCACATTCTAAATTTAAAAAGTGACAGTAAACGATAATCTACTAAGCAAATTACCAGTGTGTGCATCTATTAGCTGTCAGACCAATGAACTGCAACAAATTTCACAGAATCAATTAAGCTGGAAAAGACCTCAAATACCATCAAGTCCAACTGTTGACCAAACACCACCATGTCAAGCAAACCTAAGCACCAAGTGCCACTTCCAGTCATTAACTTAGTAACTAATGCTTGTATTTTCACAACTGAGAGACAAAGATTTTTTCTTTATGTGGATTCACCATTAAAAGTAGGGGTTTATGGGAATTCTTGACCAACACTCAAATCCTCTTTGTCCATTTAAAAATTGAATTTGGCAGTCTACCTTCCTACTATAGGTCAGACTGACCTATACCTTATGTTCTAACTTCTTTTGTTTTAAATACTATATTAGTAATTTATTATAATTGTGCTGTGTTAAAGATGATATCAGTTATTATGATACTCACCTTCTGTTATTTTCCCCATCTATTCTTCCTTTTGGCTCTTGTCCACCAGAGCTTCTCTTTGATTTAGGCTGAGATGAGGAGTCCACAGATAATGGCAGAGCTGAGGTGATTGTTTAAAACACCACAATTGTTCCAGGCATGCTGGTATCAAGCAAACAAAAATTCCAGAAGAAAAACCTCCCACAAGTGACCACAGCAACGAATAAAACTGCTACTGGGGCAAGTTTTCCATAGTTCCCTTTCAACATCAGATACATGGAACAGAGCTGGGAAGAGTTCAAAACTTTTTTTTTTTTTTTTTTTTGTAGACAGATTAATGCATTAAATTATAAAATTCCAGCCCACTGCACAGCCAAATACTGCACTCAGGTTAGCATCTTCTAATCTCCGACACAAAAACTTCAGATTATCTTATTTCTAAATGTAGCAGCTGGGGATTTATTTCCCTGTTATGTACTTGACAACATAACATAGCGTATTGACAACAGGTCTCCAATGATGGAAGAATAATTTGAATTATCAGGGACAATTTGATGAAAATAAAATCTGTACTTCAGCTTGTAGGAAGCACGGACAAATCTTTACAGGACATTGAGGAAATCTTTGTTTTCTATGGAAAGAAAGCCAATAAATATTCATGCAATATTTGGGTATTACTAGTCTCAATCTTCCTTAATTTTCAAGTCTAATTGTGAAGTGTTGACATCAATACTGATCAGAATAAAACCTTCCAAATCTCTTAATTACCCTGCCTATATCCTGGCTAGGTGTGTGAGTGCAGAACCCACTGCCTCTGGCACTCACCCAGTTGTCTTTTCTATTTCCAACTGCTATTTTCTATTTCCAAGTGTTCATACCAAAACAAAATGGATGGACAAACTTCTGACTGTTGGTTTTTTGTTGCTGTTGTTCATAATTACATTTTCCCTTTTAACAAAATCACTCAAAATCAGTTCACTTCCACAAGAGGAGATGCTTCATGGAAGGTTTTACTGTAATGTCTGGACCAGGAACCAGTTTAGTATAAATAACCAAGCTCCAGGTTAGTAACTCGAGACTTTTCATCAGTCTATTCAAACTGATAGAGAAAAAGCATGGAGTCAACATGATCTCTAACAATCAGTATTTTACAGAACACACTTGTCTGTTCACAAAGTGTCAGCCAAAGTTTTGTCAAAGGGCTTTTCTTAACCTCACCTTAACCATTTCTAAATTACTATTGGAGCAGTGACCAAGAAAGATGGGAGAATTGTTTTTTTTCCCAGAGCTGTTGTTGTAGAGAAATGTCCAGCACTACGTAAATGATCTATTCTAGACAGTTTACACCAGAAATTAATAAGGAGCCCATATAAAATATTAATTTGGACTCAATACTTAAGGGTTTAAAATTGACATTTAAAAGGAAATGAAAACCAATAGTGTGCAGGTTGAGGATTACCACAGGAGTCAGGAAGGAAGATGCCCTTGGAAATTAAAGTTGTGTGTTTACAGTAGGATAACCCATGATAAAAACCACACAGCCTATTTTAAAAAACAGCAAGAAGGAAAAGGGAAAGTGGAATACACTGAATGCCTGTCTCAGTGGCAGTATTTAAAAAACAAATCTCTGTATAACAAAGGCTAAGTTTTTGTAACAACTGTAGTGGTTAAATCCAAGAGTATTGTTAATTGGTGTAATAAAGATCCTAGAAGGAGAAATAAATATTTTTTTTCACGTTTTGAATTTGTGGATATACCCCAAAAAATGAAATTGCAAGCACTGTTGCTTTAGCCAGCCTTTAGAATGCAAAGATGAAAACTGTTGTTTTCTTTTTTTAAAATGAAAAAGAATATATACTATTTCAATTCAAGTGATCAAGGAAATTTTAAAATCATGTTAATAATTATTAATATTTTTTGCTTGTAGAGAGAGTAAAAATTTGGTTACAGGATACAGATCTCTGGGAATCTCAAACCACTTTATAAATGGTAATGAATGATGACAGCTTTATAAAAATTTATTATAAGTAACAATTTTCTATTCTACAGAAGAATAAATTGTATCACAATCTTTTTTAAACAAGAAGTGGATAGGAAGCAAAACAAAACCAACTCTTATTCCTTCTCCTGCATTACAAAGAAAGTTCTTCCTTTTGTGTTTGATATGGAACCATTTATTGCCTTCATAGTGAGGATTGTGTGCCTGCATCAGTCTTAGAAATCATTCTGAAGGAAGTAAAAAAAAAAATAGAGATATCTTTTTTTTTTAAACTGTATTCTATGTCTTGCATTCAAGACTCCTTGTTGGAGATGTTTCATGATGAGCAGATGGAGAAAAAGGAAGGTGGCCTTGGCTACTCAAAAGTTCATCAAAATTTAGCATGTTCTTGTAATCCATATTTTTATATTAAAGACATATGCATAGAAAATAATGAAATCACCTTGTTTACAACTCCCCTCCATGCAAATTTATATTTCATTTTTACCATTTTCTGAAGAGCTAGTTCCCTCACATTTCCTTCAGAAATTATGCCTTTTAGACATAATTTTGGGACAGTATATTCTTTTTACAAAAAAAAAAAAAATGCAGCTTAGATTGAGCTATTCACAAGCCATGATTGAGCATCTAGGGTTTGATTTTGAGAGTTTGTGAGGGAGCAGTACTAATCTATAGGGGGAAAGATAAGTGTCCAAGATCTTAATATGCTTTAAGGAAATGAATAATAACTTTTTGATTTTTAGCACAATTTCTGTGATATTTCCTAGCTATATATATCTAACCATGAAAGTCCATTTTTGCTTTAGGCCTTTCATACACGCAGTAATTTGAGCCAGTAAGTGAAATAAAATTTCCTGCTCAGAAAAAGGATGAAGAGCTATGCAACATCTTGAAAAAGTCCAGTCTGCTGGGAGAAAATTTTTGTATCTCCTTCAGGAAAAGCAGAGCTAGAAATCTCAAAATAATAAAAACTGGCTATGGGAACATATAATCAGGCTAGGAGAGGGGGATGAATGTACAATTAGCTGGCCCTACAGATAAAGAAAGTGAGGCTTATGATCAGATCATTTAGTTTGACAAGTCTGGATATGAAAGAATTGACTTTTTTTTGGAGAAAAGATGGGGGGAGAATGTAGAAACAGTTGGGGTGTGAAGCATTTGTACCAGCTCACTCCTGGTAGGGCAATGCTCCAAGGCAGGTGCCTGCAAGTGCTTGTGAAGGCTCATCTTTTCAAGACCAAAAGGACTGTTAAAAAAGGTTTCTTTTCCTCTTGGGATACCTCAAACCAGAGAATTAACCACTGTTATTACAGTGATTTTTAGAGAAACAACAATGGGGCAAGGTAATAAATTCCATTTCATTGTGATGGAAAATAGGATCAGAATTCATTCACTCGGGAGTTATCTAAGGATTGCCTGGTCTCTGTGAAAGCCACAGAAATCCCACAAGGAACGAGCTGGAGCACTTCTCCAGGTCTGAGCAGATCCCTACACACACAAACTTGCAAAAAGCAGAGAGTGGTGAGGTGGGGATTGCCATGGCTCCTGAGCAATCAGCCAGGAACAGGGGGCAGCAGCATCCTGTCCCTGTCCCCAGACCTCTCCTGCACATCCAGCAGCAGGGACAGGGCTGGGAACAGGACTGGGGACAGGTTTGGGGACAGGGCTGGGGTGCTGGGCAGGGAAGGGCTGGCACAGGCTCTGCCACTCTGCCTCTGACAGAAGCTGCCCAGACAACTGCCCCCAGAATTCCTGCCAGAAAAATGAGTTTCCTCACTCAGCAAGGAAATCTGGGAGGGGAATAAAAAGCACGAGATGTGGCTACTTCAGCATAAAATTGGAGACACAATTCTTAAGAGTTTAGATGTGTGCCAAGTGTGCTGGAATACAACAGCTTTCCCAAAGACGAGGCTCTTCTTTGCAGCTCAGTCTGTCTTGAAGGCTCTGCTGTACAGAAAGGGGAACCCTTCTCATCGAGGCCATGACTCAAGCAGACTTATTCCTTTTTGAACTCTCAGTAATGTCAGGGAGTCCAAGGTCTGCCCTCCTATCAGCTGCCAGGCTTTTTCAGGTGACTCCAGTGACCAGCACTCACAATGTCATGATACGAATTGGCAGATGCCTGTTGCCAGAAAACTTCATTCTTGTCAGCTCAGCCATGTGAGCAGCAGTAGGTGGGAGTACCCCACTGTCAGGCACAATTATATTTCACTGGTAATAACACTTCAGTCAGGGTTTCACTGCTGGAGACCCTTAATATGGCTCAAGAGAGAGGGTGAGTGGTGAGACAGAGTCAAAAACTCAAAAAAGAAGTTTGGAGCGTGGCTAGAGCATGTGCAGAGTTCATATCCCCAAAGGTAATCAGTCAGCAGTACACCAGAAAATTGCCCAAGCTGTTATAAATGACATACACAAGGAAATATATTTCCACTTTTTTCTTAATTATAACCAGGGAATGGCATTAAAATTCTTCCTACCATTCTTCATATGCTGTTCTTATACAAATTACTAAAAACTAACATCAAAGAGGAACAAATGAAGAAGGGAAGTGAAAAAAACATCTATCAGGAATTTCCCCTCAAGAAAAAAACAAAACAACAACAAAGAAAAACAGAAAAAACAAACCAAACCAAACCAAACCCAAAAACATTGCAAGCAAACAAACAAGCAAGTAAACCCCAAAAAAATTCCCAAGGAAAAAATTATAGCCACTTGGTATATTCTGTCCCATCATAAAACCTAAAAAGAGTCATTTACTCAAGCATTTTTCTGAGTCAGAAAGAAAGTTATCCTTTTAGCCTGCACAGCTGAGCACTGTCATGGAACACAAGAAAAGCCAGAGGCAAAACCAACACAAAACAAACACAAACCCAAAACCAACACTCTTTCACCCCAAATCCTTCCAGTTCATAAAAACAACTTACAAACAGAAATTATGTTTATTGCCTCACAATGAGCAGCGTCAGCAGAATTTTTTTTTCTGTAAAATCTGCCATTAACAGAATCCCTAATTTACTCTTTTTTGTGTCTCACCTGGGATGGAAGCCCCCATATACATTTTCCAAGGAAATTGTGAAGATTAGATGTGTTTCAAAAAATGATGTGGCACATCAAGTGCATACCAAACATTGCTACATAATATCTGTAAAGATGTGTGTGTGCCTGCATGTAGGCACATATAGGAACATATAAAATCCTATATTCAAGTAAAGAGACATCTCCTGTGGTCAGCACAGAGGAGTCACACTGTCTGAATACAGGACTCTTTCTGTGACTGATCTAATGAAGTATAACATTGCACAAACAGTGATTATTCTACAGAAAATAATTCTGAGTACTTAGAGAACTTGCTCTCTTAGCATTTGGAGAAGTTTCTCATTTCTTCTTTTATATACAAGCTAAAAAAAAAACCAAAAAAAAAGTTTTGAGATCAGCTGTAATTTTTTTCATTACAGAAATAATAGACTGGCATTCCTTGAAAAAGTCTCCACCTACACAGGTTTCATCAAAGATGTTTTCCAAACCCAGTGCAGTCAGTTCCTCAGGGTGTATTTAGTTGACTATATTTAGTATCACATCACACTGACTGTTTAAGAGATTATGACATTTGAGCCCCCTTTTCTTGCTGATTAGTAAAGCAACAATTTTTTATATTTCCTTATTTTTCCCTGTTGTTTGATAAATATTGATACCCTCAGGCTCTGATGTGGCAAATGCATCCACATGCCTTCAATTAACTGAGGTGAAACAAACTGGACCACTTACTGAGAAAAATATGCATGCACTTAAAAACTTAATGAGTACTTGAGCTAAAGAACATTGCATCAATTTTAGGCAACAGCCTTATTTCAGTAACATCTTTGATGCCCAAAATCTGCTTGAAGATACACTTGATAACATATCTCATTATTTCCTACACTTTCTCTCACCGTTTATCATGGGATTGAAACCTGGGTGCTTCATTTTATTTTCATTGTCTCATATATAAATTTTCACACATAAAGGTTAGAATAGAATGGATCGAAATGTAGCTGAATTTTTACAGAGGTTTAAAAGCTCATTTTACAAGAAAATAGTGCTACTGTTATTATTTCCTGCATAGAGCATCAGCCAGTATCAAGGGAAACACGATGATCTGTAACAGTTTAATTTTCCGAGTAAATATAGAAATATTTTCCTGTGGTGCATCAGCAAAATCAAGCAAAAAAAAAAAACCAAAAAACCCAAAAGCCCAACAAAAAAACCTCCTACAGAATGTCAGAATATTCCCAGAGGCTTAAAATATGAGAATTGCAAAATCAACAGACTTTTGTGTAAGCTAAATCAAGTAAAATAATTTGGGACATCTGTAGCTGCAAACACTGGTGGGAATGGCAGACAGCCTACCTGACTGCAGTTACTCCCAAAACCTGCTTGTGTTATAGATACAGACTTAACCAGTAATACATTGGGTCACATTTTGCCTTAAATGCCCCAGCTCCTCTCACAAAATTTGGTCCCACCTTAGCCAGAAGCCAAATCAGTGTCCTGCCAAAATCACTGCAGTCCTGAGATCTGCACTGTGGTTTTGCCCTGATGGGAAGAACTTGTCCTTCAGGTTTGGTGAGGAACTTAAACAGCTGTTTCGTTTCAAAATCCTCTGAGAAATCTAACTTTAGCATGAATATAACATCAAAAAATGTCAACAAAAGCTGTCTCCCTCTAGAAATGATTTTTTGGAACAACCTGTGGTTGCACTGCAGTTCAGCAGTTCACAGCTATCTGCAGGAGCACTTTGTACCTCCACTTTGAGGAGGCTGCAGTCCCATAGGGAACTATTCTTTTTCCATATATATATTTCCATATAACTATTCTTTTTTCCAGTGTATTTGACACGTTCAGCTGTTAGTGCTCATTATGGTCATTATGAGTTATTACTGCTCATTATGCTGTTAGGCAGATGACACCTAGATTTACTGAACTGATGCTGGTGGGGGTGGAAGAACCTTTCTTCTCAGATACAGATCTTCTTCTATAATCAAAAAGGAGAGCTAAAAATGGTTGAGATGAGAGGAAGAAAAGGAGGCATTGAAAGAAACACCACAATTTCAAACCAAAACCAGTGACATCAAAGCCACATCTGCCACTGAGTGTCGTGTATACACAGCCCAGTTACATTCACCTCCCTCTGTTTGTCTCTAAGAACCAAATAGCTCAGAAACAACGAGTCTAACCTAAATTAAATAATAATTCCAATATTACTGTTCTATTTCCTCTGCTCCATCACACATGCAATGACACATATCACTTTGGCCGCCTATTTTAGATAAAATTTTAGATAGCCTTATGAATTACAAATTAATTGTTCACTAAAACAAAAACATAAATACTGGCATAGTCAGTTTCTGAAAATGTTAACAAAAGCTGTACAGCAACAGGACTCCCTGGAAAAACTACTCAATTGAAAATTTGCTTTTCCCATTTTCCATTAGTGCAAATCAGATGCAAATCTAGAGTCTGAAAATCGGTAGCAAAAAAAGGTTAGTCCCATAAAAACTTGCAACAGGTTAAACTGCTTAAATAAGTTATCAAGCCACTTTTTCAATCATCATTATTTACTTCTTAAAGACTTTGATGAGCTATTCAGTAGAGGGGGAAGAACACATGACTAGCTGTGATATTTGATTTAATTTTCTTTGGGTGAAGAACAAGAGGTTAAGCTTCCTGAACACCAAATGGATCATGACGCCAGATCTTTGATCTCTCTTCTAATACTACTCTAGATGTAAGGACACAGTAAATTCTGGCTTTCAGATTGACACAGGTCCTTTATTGACTTCCCTGCGTGTCACACAATTCTCAGAGCACTCCAGCTCCTTGACAAGAAGCCCTGGAACGGAGTCTCTGTGGATGTGTGCTACTACAACAGCTTTAAGTGTTCTGAACTCACTGGTGTGAAGTGCCTTGTACTGGCTGGGGGATCAAGGGAAGGAAGAATGCCACCACCACCACCTGCTCTTGGTGTAAAACAAGAGAGAAGTGGGCAATAATCTTTCCCCTCCTGGGTTCCACTTGGCTGTGCAGAGGCAGCAGCCAGGCCAGTGTTCCCTGGCTGAGGGACAAAGCAAATGCCATCGGGATGGAGAGTGTGGGGCGAGATGAATTATCTTAATCTCCCCATTGCATCCCAGAGAACAAATATTTGGGCTGTACAGAGATACAGCATTGCAAGTCTCGGAGTCATAAACTCCATCAATCTTCCATAATGAATCAAAGAGAAAGTCATTAATTAATTAGTCAGGTATAATTAACAAACAGACAAATAGCATGCAATGGCATTCCTGTAATCCAGAGCAGTTTTAGCAATCTGGATATTTCCAGTATTGTCCCTTCTGCTTGGAAATAATTGTAAAGAACACTAAAAATCTTTTTTTTTACCAGATAAATCAAGCCAGAAAGGCATATCTCAGCATTGTGATACAGCATGCCAGCTCAAACTTATGGCATACCAGTTCTTTCCTGCTAGCCAAATATTCAGTGGTGGAAATCTCTAAAGAGAAAAAAAAAAGGAATAAATATGCATATCCTTCAACCTCTAACAGATTGAAATGGATTTGTTTTGTCAAGAACAGCTTGCATCTGCTTTACGTTGATATCATTGTGACAGGAGGAATGTAACTTTTAAATAAATATAAATAAATCTATATTCTGACTTAATTTCCTAATCATTGATGAAGGAATTCTCTGAATAGCTTATTGTTCCTGACTAACCATTGCCTGATGGCTAATCCTGCACCAATAAACATAATCTAGTGCTTTATGATCAAGAATTTTATTGCCAGATGTCAGGAATGCAGTGGACAATTACATCACATTATAAATATGGGGCTTGATCCAACACAATTAAAATTAATGAGTTTTTTATTGCCTGAAATTTGCTAGAATCAAGGACATAATTAAAAGATATGGTCACACTTTTAGGCACAATCTATGCAAGTGATAATCCTATTCACAATATGTAATAATAGTGTGATTATCTGGTACATAAAAAGGTCAGTATGAAGTAGTTTTCATTGGAAAAAAAAAGTTGTTTTCAATACTTGGGTTTTGTTTATTTTAAAAAAAAAGACAATTTATACTATTGTGATCCAGTAAAATGCTAAAATGGCTTTATTAAGATAATAAAGAACAATAAGTGTCCCTAGAATTACTAATATTTATTGTACAATTGATACATCAGCCAAATATTGGTCAAGTGGAAATCACAGTTTTTCCTGCACTGAGATTCCAAGGGGAAAATATTTATTATTCTAGTTTCCTTAAGAGTAAACCTTCACTATTTTCTTTGCTGTATTCTCCAAGAGTCAGACTGGATAAAAATCTGTTCCATGTTAATTTTATTCATGTAAGCAACCTAACTGCAATCAGCAGAATTACTCATATTTCTAGCTAATCAGGACCAACAGAAATCATAGAGGTTATAAACCCACAAAAACTATTTTAGCAACAAAGGCCAGGCACGGCAAAAGAAATGAAACATCAAACCCATGGTTTTTTAAAGGGTCTAGATTTCCTCCTGGACTCTTTCTGTCTATCCTGCTCCTGAGATTGCCTTTCTTTTATCTCAGACTCTCCTCTTCTTCAGGCTGATGTGAGACTGTGGGGCAATGTGCAAATCACAGATAATTTAAGGTTGGAAAAGGCCTCCAGGATCATCAGGTCCAACCTGCACTCAACCACATCCCCAGTGCCACAGCTCCACCTCTCTTTGGACAGTCCCAGGGGCAGGAATGGCCCAGCTTCAGATCTGAACTGGGCTTGCAAAATACCCGTGAAACCAAGAAACTTAAAAAGAAGCAGACATCTTTCTGAAGGAATGAATGAGGAGAGAAAATGGAAGTTGGGACTGCTCTGAGCAGGACCAGGAGTTGGACTTTGATGATCCTTGTGAGTTCCTCCCAAGTCAGGATATTCAATGTTTCTGTGGAATCGTAAGGCAGAACAGTTTGGTGCAGTAGGAAATGCAATCTTGTCTGACTCGAAATAAGAAGAGCAGTGATTTTGTTCTTTTTCATATAACCTACAATTTCGTTCCTGGTCTTAAAAAATTTCATGTATTTTTAGTATTTTTTAGATCTTTAAAGTTGCTCAGTATTTGCTGCAAATCCATTCTTATAGTGCTATTTGCTAAAGATCAGAGAACCTTAAAGAAAACTTTGGCACGTGTTTAAGGTTGCTTTAAATTACACAAATTGCTAAAACTCCTACATTCTCTCTTTACATCCTTTAGTGCCACAGATTGTTTGCTAGCATGGCATGGAAAAAGGAATTGTGAATTTTACAGCGCAGCGAACAAGTGATTGTTTGTCCTGCTGAGTGTTAGCTCTGACCCAGGTAGCAGTGTTTTATAGTCTGGAGATCAAAGTGCAGCTTACCCATCCAAATCACATTTCAGCTTTGTTTATTACTCTCTTAACCTTTCATCTGTGCTTTACACAGTGCCGAGAAATACATATATAAAAAATGTTCAGAAAGCCCTGTTAGGTGAGTCATCTTTACTTCTTTACTTATCATAGTATAAAAAGCCCTCTGCTCTTCTTAAAACTCTTCCATCTTTAAAACTACTATAATATTCCTTCTGAAAAATGAATTACTTAATATACAAATTACATTTTCAGCTTTTAGAAAAAGTACTTCAACTTGTTTGATTCACCTTAGAAATACTGCTGTTTAAAGACTCAATAATATTGAAAAGACTTAATGAAATAATAAAGTTTGTCACTAGCATTGGGTTATATTTTTTGTAGTCTTTTAAAACTAAAATTTTGGGGGGGGAGGATCTTTTTAAGGAGATGCAGTAAATAATATCAGATATATATAAACACTCTCAAGGGAGAACAAATGCATTTATCAGTTGAATTCTTACAGAGAAATCTCCAAAGGGGTCTCTAAAACAGATTTCTGGGTTCTGCCAGTTGTTAAGCACAGGATATTTAACCTCCTTTTTTGCAACTGCTTCAATCCAAAACATTTTACTACTTGGATTTACTGAGAAGCTGCTTTTAAAAGTACCTTCAATCTGCTTCATTCATGTCAATTGCAGCAAGCTATTAGCTGTAATTGGCAATTTAATTTTTTTTTCCTTTTTGCTGCTTTTAGAGTATGATCAGCTTCCAAAAAGTAAGGTTTTAGAATTTCACTAATGTACCCTAAGCGACGTATTCATCCGTAGCCCAGGCAAATTTTACTTAAGAAATTGGTCTTTATCAAAATGTGATCTTTCAATATGCATCAAGAGATGTGAAAAAATATGTCCTCAGGAATTGCCAAATTGTCTGGAAAAGGAACAGTGAGATGAGTGACAGCACAGAAGAAACACCCTGACAAGACAAAAACAAAGAAGAAACCCAGGATTCCAGTGGTTGGGTGCTGAATCTAAATAAATGGCACCAAACTAAAACAACTAAGGCAACCTCCAGCTTACACTGGATCCTTTCCTAAGAGGAAAAAAAAGACAAAGAAAGCAGAGAAAATGTAGTCTTTCACTGTCTTATAACTTGCAGGCAATCTTTAGGATTCCTTAAAATCAGGAGCTCCATGCCTGAAAACCCAAATTCTAGCAGAGAAAGCTCCAGCATAAGACTTCACATGATCTATCCTGTGAATGTTTGATTCCTACCCACCTCCACCCCCCTGCTCAATCCCTGGATAATGCTACAGTAAGGGCAGGGTTTACCAAAAGCCTGGGAAGACTTAGGTGTGAAAAAGTTTCTGCACTTCTGCTCTGGACATAAGCCTGGTTAAGTTTTCAGGAGGCAGATCATTATCTCTCACTGCCAGGCTGTTGAAACAGAGCCAGTTTGCTCCACTGGGACGGTGGAATAAGTAATTCCTCCTGTGCCCATGAGCCACAGGCTGAAAGCTTAGCTCGTGTGAGTAGATGATACATCAAAAACAGGTAGTAGTGTGGTTATTGTTTTGCAGAAAAGTTTTTTTTTTTTGCCTAAGACAACTATAATGGGCTAATCCATTTTCAGGCGAGCCCAGACTATGCAGAGAGAAGGTTTACAAAGATGATCAGGTGTTAAAAGACCAGGTAGATGTCTAGAGAACAATTCATCTGCTCCCTCACAGTACTTAGGACCCACTGCTCTGCCTTAGGATCACAGAATCACAGCCCTAGGGCAGCTGGGGCCTGTGGAGGCTGCAGTTCACCACCTCCCCTGCTGGAGCAGGGCCAAGGGAACCAGGTTTGGTCTGTGTGCAGGGTTTTTTAATATCTCCATGCACTGGAGACTCCCCAGCCTCTCTGCACAACCTGATCCAGCATCTGACCACTCTCAGAATAAACAAGGTTTTTAGTTTTGGACTTCCCTCTGTATGTGGTGCCCACTGCCACTCATCCTTTTGCTGGATGCCACCAAGAGCCTGAGTTTGTTTTTTTAAATCTTCCTCATTCTCTATAAACTCGCATTGAAGCCAGTGAAAGCCACACCCCTTCACCTGCTTGTTTTATTTTCCTTTGGCTTTTTGCATTTTGCTTGCTGGGCATGGAGAAGTTAAGAAACAGGTTCTGCATATCTTTCTGCTGGGTTCTGCAACTCTGCAGGATGACTTTAACAACAACTGTTGGCACACATTGATCATCACAAGTAATTTTGTTTCTTTCAGTGCGATTGATTATCTTCACCTAAATCATAGGGTTCTCCTGGGAAGAAATGCTGAGAAACTACAGAGAATGTGGTGGGGAAAGCTTTTAAAGAACTAAAAAGTTTTAGCAGCAGAAAACTAAGAGCTCATGTAAATGAAAAGCACAGTCTCATGACAAAAGCTCTCACCTGTACAGTCACACAAAGGAATGTATCTATTTCCATCATCCAAATGCCAGCATTCAGTCATTAATGGGAAATAAACCCTCTTGGGCTCATTTTTCAGAATCATTTTGTTGGAGTGTTGTAAGGGAACCATATAAAAGCAGAGCAAGACTCACACACTCTGAATGCAACATCCAGAATTCATCCAGAGCCTTTCTGGAACCCTGCAGACCTCAGGAGTGGTGAGCCACAGAGGTGCTTAAAGAATGGGAGTAAGAGGGAGAAACAAACACATGGAGCCAGCTTGCTTTGGTGCTCAAGGCAGCAGAATCAAAACCTGCACCTCCTCCAGAGACACTGCATCAGGCTGTTCTGTAGATGAAAAACCTTGGTACAAACAGAATATTTCCTGTTTGTGCTTGGTCCTGGTAACAGCAGCTCAGGTTCTAGCAAAGCTGATGGTTCCTAATGCCAGCTGCTCACCTCCACCTTGCAGAGGACCTGCTCTATGATAGCCTGGAACTGGATCTGGCTGCAAGACAGCATTGTCTGCAAGAGAAGGGCTTCTTTCTAAGGTTTTAAGATGATCCAGACTTTTTTCTAACCCTCGGCTGCATCTTTGATACACTATAGCCAAGCGATGGTATTTTTTATTCATATTTTGCATGTCTCAAGAAAAGAATAAAAAAAGGTTAAAACCAAGAATTTATTCTTCATAATACTTTTTCAATATTATCAGTTCCACTACACCTACTGAATACACTCCTGTTTGTAAATTTGTTTGTACACAGCACTTTCAAAAGAAACCTATCAACAAGAACATCTGCTGCCATGACTGAATTTGAACCAGAGATCAAAACACTACTTATGAAATATTTATAAAAAGAAATCAGCCAACAACTATATAGAACTTTCAAAGGCTAAAAAAGCAACATTATGCGCTTATGAGGGGGAAAGGAAAAAAAATGTGTGCATTGTTTTAAAGCCATTTAAGAATGGAACCTTAAACTGAAGTTGTGATCACTACTTCTACAGAATCTACCTAGAAAAACTGCAAAGATGAAATTCAGGCACTTCCACAGATGTTGAATTTTGTGGTTGCTGGAAAATGCAGATAATATCTTGCATTTATCAGTAACATTTTTAAAGTACATCTTTAGCTGGAGGGAACCCACATTAGAAAAGCTCTGTGCTAGCAAGGTAGTCGTCAAGTGATTTCTTTGTTATCAGAAAGAAAACAAATGAAATTGTGAGTACTTTTCCATTTTAACTTATCTTTAAAGAAATTCAAGAACCTAATGATAATGAAAATACAAACAATGTTGCAGCTACCAGCTACAACAGGAGAAACTCAGCAATGAAAGGGGATTTAGGCTTTGAACACACAGGCTATGCGAGCCCATGGAGTATCAGAAGACAAAATTTTAAGCAATAGAATCATAGAATTGAAATGAGCCTTAAATATGATTTAGTTCCATCCCCTGCCATGGGCAGGGACACCTTCCTCTATCCTAGGTTGCTCCAGCCCCATCCAGCCTGGCCTTGGACACTGCCAGGGATTGAGTGGCATCCACAGTTTCTCTGGGCACCTGTGCCAGGGCCTCCCCACCCTCAAGGGGAGAATCTTTTTTCTGATATCTGATATAAACCCACTGTCAGTTTGAAGCCATTGCCCCTCGTTCTCTCATTCCAGGCCCTTGTGAGAAGTCCCTCTCCATTTCTGGAGCTCCTTCAGGTGCTGGGAGGCCACAATTAGGTCACTGAAGGCTTCAAAGCTGAAGGCTGAACAAACCCAATTCTCTCAGTCTTTCCCCATAGGAGAGGTAAATGATCAGAAAAAAAATAGTGGAAAGAAAGCTAATATTCCTTTTAATGAACATTTCCCTCTCAGCCCACCATAATTTAGCCATCCTTGTTAAGAACTATATCATGGCAAAAGGAAAATATTTAGAGAGCATTTTTCAAGTGGCACGTAAAAATGAAGTGAGTAATTATAACATCCCCAGGGTGCTCAGGAGTGCATTTTACAGGGTCATTAATATGGTTCATGGGTAGCTGAAAGCACATGGCCTTTGGCCCCACAGCACACAGGGGGCCAGTGAAGGACACCCCATGGTGTCCCTGCTTCAGTAAAGCCTCACAGATGAAATGCAAACCCATCTCCAGTGGAGACTCAGCATTTACCTGCAGCTGGAAGGAAAATTTCAGTCAGAGAAGCAAAGCAATTAATGTGTGACAAACTACACCAACAGGCAGAGATGGGAACAAACATTTTGGGAAGAAATTCATTTCTCCATGTGTTTCCTGTTGGAATCAGAGAGATGTCACAAATAAGTGCTTACCAAACTCATGGGATGTTGGAACCTATGTAAACAATACAGCTTGGGGATATGTTTGCCTAATCTTTTTGGAATTATTTGGAGCTATGTGGTGCTCTGCCTCCTTTCTTTTAATATTTTGTGCTTCTGTACTGAACAATTCCTTCTTCAATAGGAAAATAAATAGTAAAAGAATTTGTCAGCATACCTATGGCAATTTAAGATCCCTCAACCCAAATCCTGGTGGAAAGCCTTGAGAAAATGATCAAATTATGATGACTAAGAGAGATTTCATTAAAAAAAATCCTAGAGCAGACAAAAAATGCAGCAAAAATTATTTTTAAAATCAGTAGGATTCTTCAATGTGTCTCCCATACAAAAACTGCTCAACCCTCTTTAATTCTATTTCATTAGGATCTCGAAAAAATAGTGAGAAATTACTGCAGAGCAATGAAAAATGCCAATAAGAGCAATAAACCCCCTGAAACATGGAGGATATATTTCAAATTCTTAATTAAAGTGTATAAATAATCTTTCTTTTCTCAAAAATATTTTTAGCTTGCAACATATACAGCACAAGATACACTCAAAATACTTTCACAAATGCATTAGTATCTAGTATTTATATTTGCTGGAAGGCAGTTGTCATACTTTGCTCAATAAGGGATATTAAACAATACACAACATTTCCTCTGGCCTTTCACAGAGCTTCACCTAGCAGTTTTTCATGCAATAATGTATTCAAAGGCAGTTTTGCCAAAATAATATTTTTTTGCCAGTACATCTTGGACACAAGAAATCAGTGTATCAAACAACAGTCTCCTATATATTCTCCATTAGAAGGTAATGCAAATTGCAACATTTTTGCTGCAGTATTTTCTAGGTTGGCTGAGGCAGGCATTTACACATGGATCACACATTAAATAGAAGAAAAAATTTAGGACTCTCTCTTGCCAGTACTGCTGCCAAGAGAGTTTTGTACCTCTAGATCTATTGTTCACATTACTCTTTTTAACCATTAAAAAGTGCTGCTACAACCTTAAAATACAGATCTTGCTCAACTGACTCAAAAATGTCATGAGGTACTACATCAAGGAAGTATCAGAATAATATTTGATCTAGTGCCCATATATGTAAACTCATTTGCACACGAAAAAACCCATAAAATGAGGAATTTTATGCAATTGAAATGTGTGAAAAATGAGAGCAATATTTGCAATGGAAATCCCTGTCAAGTTTCCTGTTGCTTCCAAAGCCCCACAGTAGAGAAGTGCTTAATTTAAGCTTCAGAAAACTATTTTAATATATGTAATTAAATGCCATCAACTGGGAATTTAGAAATATTCTATCTACTTGTCCTGCTACGTCTATCACACATGTTGAAAGAATTCTCATTCACCTTTTTCTCTGGGCATGAATTACAGCTGCATAAAACTCAGGAGTGCAGAGTTCTCACCCACCAAGGCTGGGCACAGACCTGGCTTAGCTGCTGAGCTGCAGAGTATTTCTTAATGTCTTCCTGCTTGGGTTGAAAAACAGAATACTGGGAACTCAGAGGGTTGTTTCTGTGTGGGAATGCTGCGCAGTGAGATACAAATTGCATAAAAATCCCAATTTATCCCCAGCTCTTGGCTTACAGTCAGGCAGATCCTTTCCTGGGAAGTTTGGCATCCTGGCAAGGGCAGAGCAGCCTAAATTCTGTTTGCTTCTAAGGATGGGGCCAAATCTGGCTCCACAAGAAGTCTGCCATCCAATCACAAGAAAATCAAAGGCTTAGGATGGTGTATAGTGAAAAATACAGGTACTAATGTACAGCTTAAATATGAAGAATACAGCAAATTTAAGGTTTTGCATGGGGATCAGTGATGGCACAAAAGTAACTTGGTCAGATATTACTTGGAGCAAAGTGAAGGCAGCTACACAGCCAGATGATAAAAATTACAGATAACATAATGTAGGATAATAGGGTCAAAGATTTTGGCTTTTTTTTTTTCTGAGGCTGTAAGGTATTTATAACTTGTTTTCAGTGAGTTCTTTTTCCTTCCTATTTTGCAAGTATTATTATGGTGAAGTTTATTCTGGTCTCAAATCTGCTATTTAGAAAAACTGGGATACTTTTATTATATGATTAAATATTGATGAAGGGAATTTATCTTACTAAAAAGTAATTTTTCTTGACAGAAATGACACAAACTGCTCATATGCCAAAATGAATAGTTTTAAAGTTGGTTATTTGTTATTTTTCTGTTTACCAAAAAAGAAGTCTAGAACATCAGAATAAACACGTTATTTAAAATGTACCTGTACCAAGATAGAAACCTATTCAATGGCAAATAAAATTATGCTTTTTTTCCTAAAAAATAGAGAAGCTGGTGTCTGTATGCATCTATCCAAGCAGGTGGATAATGTCAATTGGCTGTGCTAGAAAAAGCACAAATAGAAAAGAAATGGTTCATTTCGAGAGTGCACCATTTATTCAGGGTTCCCATTCCATAAATGTCTTGCCTGCTGTGCTCTGCAGTTGACCCTTTAAAGATCTCTAGTCAATAACCCATTGTTTTCCTCACATCCATTTTGTCATTTTGGTGGTACTGACCGGAGTGTGGAAATCTTCTTTTCTCTCCCCACTGCACACCCTACCTCCCCTTTGGCTGGCACTAACTCACAAAAAAAAAAAAAAAAAAAAAACCACAAAAATATCATTAATGACAGCAGGTCTGAGATTTGAATGCTAATTCTATTAATGGACCTATGAAATTAGGACACTGCAAATCTAGACGAGCTATGCTTGGGCCTCCTGCAAACTGGGCTGCCCTGAGGTTACCTGCTAGATTAAATAAGAATTGTCTAATGCATTTTCAGAATTCTAAGGATGTGTAAATCAGCCCTTGTGAAGTACAGCACCAGGGGGAATAGATAACTGCAGTACTCCCTCTATCTTAACTCATTCTATTTATCTAGAATCAAATTCATTTGGAGGGCTTCATACCAAGACTCTGTGATGCCCCAGGCTAAGGTGGGATCAGATCAGGCCTTCTGGACACCTTCTCTACTGTGTAATCCTAAAATATTAAAATTTCATTTATATCTAAAGGAAAACTGCTATGAAGCTGCCAGGGATCCCTAAAAGTATTTGTAGATTAACATTCCCTGCATGTTCTTGCACTTCAGAAAACTTGAATGATTTTTGACTGCACATTTTGATGTGTTTTGCTATTAATTTTCCATCTTTACTTTCAATGTAATGTACTTTTAATTAGGCAATAATATATAATCTTCTGCTCATCTATCACTTTTACTCAAACATCTTAGGATGATAGAAAAGAGGCTCATCAGAGACCCTTTAGAGGTGCAGCAAAGCTGGAATAAAATGCCATCTCCTGACAGTACCTTTAAGGTTTCATAAAAAGATAATGGATGTGCTTGTCACCAAAGCTAATGATCAAACATTTTCCCACTTTTACTGGATATTAAATTGTGAACTATAAAAGAAAACCCCACAGTCTAAGCAATGTAGGAAAAAGAGTCTTTGTACATTTTTTTATCTCCTTTGATATCTAACTAACATAAACCTTCTTATTGCACTGTTACTTTCACTGAATAGCCACTATGCCATGAGATGCTTACTTTTACTGAAGTGAAAAGGTTTCTTTTCAGGAGAGACAGCTCTCCAGGTTGCAGAATAGGAACATAATAAGCTATGTTTCCAAAAATGCTTAAGTGAAACAAAACACTAGCTTATCACATTACCTTTATAAAGTTGACCAAAGCTTTTTAATCTCATATGAAGCAATTTTTGAAAGTGTTATATCTAAATTTTATACATTATTTTGAATCATATTTTAATCCTCTTTTTAATATTTTCAGTAGTGTTACCATGCTGTCAAAATAAAGTGCAAGGCAGTAAAAAAAACCACCCAAACTATGCGATGGATACAACACAAAGTAAATAATTACCAAAATTAGGGTAAATCAAATTAACAAATTTGACAAATCAGAGTAATAGTGAAAAAAAGCAGATCAAGTTTGAAAGCAATGGGAAAAAATCATGGTATGTCATTCTATTTAAAAAGAGAAAAGTATCAAAACAAAACGAGATAGTTCCTTCTAGTCAGCACCAATGAAATGAGACTCCTGAAATAGGCAGGTTGCACTGAAGTAGCTTTATGATATTATAATATATATAATTATAATATATTATATTGCAATATATTCTCATCTCTGTGACCTGCCAATGGCCAGCTGATAATTCTCAATCCCATGAAAGGGCTCACTTGGCTGCATTCTGGAATTGCCACCGTGCTGGTGCACATGAAGCTGCCCATAAAGGAAAGGTTGTGCTTTATTTTTTTGGCCTGTTGGGAATGTGCAGCTCCTTGCTGAGAGCAGGATGGATGGGGGAAGAGATTCTGGGCTTGGCACAGGTTGCCCAGCACTTACTGCAGGGCTGTGTCCCTGTATTTCATGGACCTCTTTGGCCAGTAAGAGGCTGCAGGCTGGGATCGTCCTGCACAGCAGCAAATGCGTGTTCAAACCTGAGCTATTTTCCTAATCTGTCCAGACACACAGCAACAAAACACTTTATGGCACAATAAGATTCATCCTCTGTCACTGAGTTATCCATAAAGCTGCAACAGTCACTGAAAAAGTTAAGGGCTTTTGTGACAGTATTTTCTGCTTTGTTCTGTTTTCTGTCACTAATGTGGGTTTTATTTGGCAGGAATGCTGCAGCCCAGCACAGCTGGCTCACACAACAAACTACTGAAAAATGAAATTTTGGGCTGGGAAACACAACAGACTTCTAAGAGCAGCTCTTCTCAGCAGCAGTTCTGTGCAAGAGGAGCAAATACATTTCCAGTACCCCTGTTCTTCATCACATCACTTCAAATTATGGGCAACCAGGCTCTGTCACAAGGGGATGCCCTGCACTGAAGAGCCCCATTGATTTCAGTGCAGTTATTTGGGAAATAATGTACTGAGTGATGCTATCAGAGCTTTCAGGCTGCTGCAGTGACTTTACTTGTAGCATTAAAAGTACCAACTGGAAAAAAAAAAAACAAACTGAAGTGGTGGAACACCTGGATAAGAGTTTTCTATTCAGTAATCCCAGACAATGTTCTCAAACCAGAGGGTGACAGTATAAATGCAAGATTAAGTGACAGGAATGGTTCCTATACCCCCCTCAAAAGGGAAAATATCATATAATTAAAGACAGCATAAAGAACACAATCTCACTCATGAGTTTGCTTCCATATTGACATGAATTTTGGTCTAAAATTTTAGGATGTTTGCCTTCCCAAGGCAGACATGATGAGAATGCCTAACAGAAAATACAGACCATTTTTTCCTTTTTATTTACAACCACCTTTGACCCAGACCCTTGGAATGACAATTTACTGTTTCTGTAGGGACAACCACTGCCTCTTAAAGAGGAAAAACCAGGAAATTTAAAGCAGTGCTCAAAGTAGAGATTTCTCTGAGTCATTATTCATTCCCCCTGTTCAGTTTGTAAGCTTCAACACAAATGATTTTTTTTTCTATTAAAGTTCTATTAAAGTCCTGTGGCTTAAAGATAACCAAGAGCAAAGAGTATAAATTAATAAAATGAAGAAACACATTCCCAGTTAGCATAACCCAGCTCTCTCCTTTCTCTCCACTATTGAAATTGAAAGCAGTAGTAGCCAATGGTGACCTAAAGCATTCTCCTTCTCTAAATAAACCTTTCATAAGAAAGAACACAGAAAACAGCACTGGCAGTATTAAATCTGTCCATCATGATCTTTTCTGGATGTTGAATAGACTCCTTTTACAAATATTTTCCATTTTCTTAATGAAAATTAAATAAAATTCTCCTGCTTTTTACCAGGTGGATATATACTGAGTAAACAACATGACAATTTGACATCTCCTATCAGCTGAGTTTAAAAACCAAACTTGTCTTCACATCTGTCCTTTCCCAAAAAGAAGCCATAAAAATATATCTGCACTGTCCTTCAAGGCTATTAGACTGCTCCTGCAATATTCCTTCTTGGTGAAATTGCTCGCACAAGACTTGCATTCGGAAAGAACCTAAAGAAGACATAGTGTGCTTCCAACGGCTCCTTATTCAGTAGTCCCCAATTTCCCAGGGCAAACAGTTCTCTTTTCCATCATCTTTATCTAAGGACAGTTTCTAACAGACTTGCATTCTCAGACTCGCTTCGAAGACAAAATTGGGCCAGGGAACTCACCAGGGCTTTGGGGTTTTGTTGGATTGTTTGCTTAGTGTATTTTGTTATTTTGTTTTGGTTTTTATTTTAATTTTAGATGCACTTGCTCCATAATTCCTTAATTTTTATTATTGTTTTCTCTTGATCAAATGCATTTCACTTTTAAGCATTTTCTAACATTTTATTTAGAAGCAAATCTTGCATCTCCAGAAGACACAGCTCCTTGAGGAGATTAGTCTATAAAACAAGGGATCTTTCAACTTGGAATAAACAGGAAAATAATCTGAACTGCATCAAAAGCTCTCTACTGTGGACTTAATAGTAGTTCTGTGAGGAGCCTAATATAAAAACACATCTCCAGTCCCATCATGATTGGTCTGGAAGAAGATGTTCCTATTTCAGCTCTAAACATTTATGGATGATAATGATTTATCAGTTTATTTATTTAAGGAAAGAAGACATCTTGGTGAATCAATGACAGATGACTCACAGAGATCACATAATATATGATCAGATATGTAAAGACAAATATCCACAAAAGTCTGATACAAGAAACCAGACCAGTAAAGGTCACATGAAAGCAAGAAGACAGATCTTATTTCATCCCTACATCTTCTCATGTAATTAATAATTCCTTAAATTTTCATTCTGCCTGTAAAGCCAGGCATTTCACACGGTGGTGAAGGGATTTCCAAATATCCCACAGGCAGAAGTCAGTGGAGCTGGACCTCTCACCTTGTGGGATATGATCAGGTAAGGGAAGCTGAGAATTTGTTCCCTATGCTTTTGTAAATCCACATAATGTGACTGCAAAGGATAACATTCTGCTGGAACAAGGAGGAACAAGAAGTTCAAAATATCAAAGTTAAAAGCTGATATCTACTATGATTATGTACAGTCCTACTCTGATGGTATCTGTAGATTAGAAAACAAGGAAAAGCAGGAAAAATTTAAACTGCTCAGACTTTGTTTTCTGATTGTTGCTCTGTTTCCCCACTACCTATTTAACCATACATCATTATTTATTTAATACATGACAGATAGGCACTGCACCAAATACAATAGATGTGTATGACTTCTACATAAACAGTATTGGTTTTTAAGAAAACCCTGCAAACCTTTCACAGGGTTTGCAGAACACAGTGTCAAGTATTCATACCAATCACTGGATTCTGCTGTGAATTTTAGAGGTTTGACTGTAATAGGTCCCACTTAAAATAAAATCAGCTCTTTGACCCTGGAGGCTCAGTAAAGACCATGAAGCCCAAAGAATCACAATGAACAAAAATGAAATCCTCCTAAGCTCAGTGAGATGTTAGCTGTGGGTAACCTCAGTGGGCAGTGTTAATTTACAAGTGCAAAAACCATTATCATCAACAAAAGTATATTAATTTTCATCTTTCAAGCAACTAGCCCTTTTAAACACTGCAATTACTAATGACTTCAGAATCAGACTAAATAATGTACAAAAATAAACAGCCCTTTCAGATAATAGATAATTTCTTTTATACTGGCATATAATACGGAGAAATATTGTTTGAGACACCAAAGACAGGCACTGGTGCCAAACTGAAATGTTGATTAGAGGCACAGGTAACAGATTATTCACTGCTGTAGTAATATGTGTCCAGGACTTGAAGTCATCACATAATTAGAAAACAGGAGGAAGAAAACCATACAAAATACCAGAACTTCCTTACTTAAAGTGTTACGTCACAAATGAAACCTCCAGCACCAAGGAAATAAATCCAGACAATAATAGTTATGATCTCTCTGGAAATTATTCAGTCCCTTGTAAAACACAATCACAGTAGACTAAATTCAAAATCCATAGCTGAAATCCATTCCTTACCCGTGAAATTAGGATGTCAGATTTTTAACAAAAATGAAACTGTTGGAAGACAATTACCCAGATGGGCAAAGCAGAACCAATGCACTTGGGGACTGTGCTAACCAAATTCAGAACATCAAGAACAGAGCAATGACAAACAAAAACCAACAACCCAAAAGTAAAGCAGAGCAGCAGACATTTGAAAATAAAATTTACTGGTATTCAGAATAAATTCTCAGCTATGAATGACACTTGGTCTGTCAGACCCTTTCAGATGTTACAGGCAGTACCCTTACACTCTTGTAAGTATTCTGAAGTTACTGTTCTGGTCTCCATCATATCCCCAGAACTCAACTGCTGCTTTCAGGAGTCTCAGCATGCAATATTTTGGTAGAATATGCAGAAAAACCCTCTAACAATTATATTGTTAGGGGTTTTTTTCTGCATGTCATATTGTCATATCATATATGTCTGCATGTCATATTGTTTTTCTGCATATCATATTTTCTGCATACCATATTCTTAACAATCATATTGTCTCAAGTGCTGGTGGACTTTATCATGCATATGATGACTATTCTGAGAAAATAGAATATTTTTTTTCCCATAAATACAAGGTACCATAGGGAGACCACACACCTCTACCAACAGCACGAGCACATTCTATTGAATGTATTTGAGACAATCAAAGGTAACTCTTTCATTCTCTAACTCATCATCTGGTAAAAGAAATACTGGAGGTACTTGAATGACACCCATACCACTTCTCAAAACCACAATGAAGCTCAAAGCAAACAGGTAAAAAGATGTTTTCATGATATCCTTCACTTTATCAAAGCATGAAAAAATCATGGTACTTAAAAGTTAGTCTCTTTCATTCCAATAGCAAACTCTGCCCTTCATGGCTTGAAAGTTTTTTAAAAAATTAATTTACCTGTCTATGAATCGAAGCATCAATGTAATTCACAGAAACAATAAAAGGAAGAAAAAAAAAAAGAAACAAAGAAAAAGGAAAAAAAGATAAACTCTTCTGTCTGGACAGGTCAGCAATGGGAATACCTGTTTCATGCAGCATAACAGCAGGCTCTTCCAGAAAATACCTGCAATGTCTTCATACCTCACCCCCAGAATACAAACCTCACATTTAACAAAGAAAATTTAAAAATACTTGCTGTTTCTCTTCTGTTGTTTTTTTTCAAGCACATTCTCACACATAATATGAATTGCATTGCAGATAGCAGGGATTAGTGGAAAGCTGAAAGCTTCTTACCAAGCACCCCAAGGCGATAGTTGACTGTGATGACTATCACATTGCCATAACTTGCTAGCACACTGCCATCATATAAATTTCCAGTGCCTTCCATGTAGGACCCTCCGTGAATATACACCATGACAGGCTTAGGTCCCCCACTGTCCCGAATGTCTGGAAAAAATATTAAGACACATTTTATCTCAAGAAAGCACCAAAGAAGATACATGCAGTATTTTAATTTTTTTTTTATTTTTTTTTTTTTTAGTGAGGTTATTTTTTCTCCAAGTGTTTCTCAAGCAACATCTTTTACATAAGGAAACGGGCAGGTGGGCACAAGTGTTTCTTTGTGCTTGCTCGTAACTGAAACTCCTTTTTTTGAAACAACTCTGAAAAGCAGAAGGGAACTGAAAATGGTAACACATTTGCTCAAATGTAGTGAGGCATTGCTCTGATTCTCACCCTGCTGAATTGGGTGTATTCTATGTAATGTCTGCTAACATAAGAGAGAGCTCATTTTGGCTGAACACTTCTGAAACCTCAGTGCAACTTTCTGTTCTCTTAGCTAAGGGAAGTCCAACGTAAGATAATTAACCAAACATTAAGATAAATAAGATTTCTGCTCATACATAGAAGTGTTGATTTCTTCCTGTCCACTGATTTGTAAAAGGAGTGTACAAACAGCTGCCTTTGGATGGGTCTGAAGTTTAAGTTCAAAAAGTACTTGCAAGTTGTTTAGCACTTAGACCTTGAATTAAGATTTTTGATAACTTCAGGGTAGCCTGAAGTTTAAGGTACATGGGTACTTCTTAGTTTCTTAAATCATGAAAAGGACTAAATATTTGAAAAAATAACCACTTGAAACAATATTTAAAAATCCCCATCCTGTATTAAAAATAATTGCAAGACTCTCAAAAGTGATGCCAAAGGCAGGGAACAGTTTTAAAATGTTAAAAGCTTTGCCATTCTCTCAGACAACAAAATTAGATATTGTCATACTGTTTTGAGTTTTGATCTAGGTATCCCTCCACCCCCAAACAGTCCTATTTGCAAACAGATGCATCTACTCAGAATGAAATGTTGAATATAAGAACAGTGTTGCTCCTCTTGAGGAGAACTGTTCCTGAGTACCAATTCAAAACAGTTCATATGGACTGCTATGCTTTTAAAAGTTGGGGAGTTTCTGTTGGACAGGAAATAAATCAGTTTAGGTGCAAATTTAAACTCTTACATCTGATTAAACTGCATTTTGTTCTGATTTACTGGGTGCCCAAGTCTCTTCCACCACCCAAACCATAATATGCCATAACAGTCCCTCAAAATCAAGAAAGCCGATAGCAGGAGAGCATAGGAAAATTCCCCAGTGAGGAACTGTTCTGAACATTCTGATTCAAAACCACTTTTTTGTCATCATGACAGTATTCAAGTGACTTCTCTGACTGCTTCCTTGAAGAAATCTCAGCTGTATTGTTTATTCCTTTGATTGGGAAGGATCTTAGTTTGGAAGCTTTCGAAGGAGCTCTCTGCAGAGCTGTTGGAATTGTTCCTGAAGCGCTGTAAGGAGTAGGTGGGGGCAGTTATACTAAAAACCCTGCTTTGGGAATTAGTTGAAAAACAGCAGCACAGATGTTTCTGTTTATAAAAAAGCCAACTGCTGCTATTACTTTGATATTGATTCTGATTTGAAGAAAATGCCAGAACAGTTAAGATCAAAAATTGGATCTTCAATATTGAAAGTGCTAGAACAATCGCTTATTCGAGACCAAAAAGATGATGAAAGGTTGTGCATGAAATTGCTTGTATTGCTCTCTTTGATTGAGCTTTTAGTGAAGGCTTTCCAACATGTAACTTTCAGATTGTAAAGCTACAGAGATTATTTATCTTCACTGTCCATAGGATGGAGTTATGAGCTTCTCAGGTTTCAAATCCACACTGAGGAAAAAGTCTTTCCAAATTCATGTACATCCAGTAGATGCTGTGTTCTTAGTCTATGCTGCCTTTTTTTTGATACAAATATGGAAGCAATAATAAATTATTAATCTGAAATCACTGTGTGACTGTTCCCAGCAGAAATTGTACACAGTTAATTGTATGCTTGATGGTAACACAGGGGGAGACTGTCTCAGAATTCCTCTTTAATTAAAATTACATAGAATTACAGAGCACCAACTGTGAACAACAATGAAATGTTGGTAGCACTGGTCTGTATATCGGGAAAATAATATTGGAATATTTAGAAAAGAATGGGTGCCCTTTATCTGAGAAAGGAAGCACACATTCATGAATAAAATCTCATATATAAGGAAGCTAGTCTTTGAGTAATTTCTGTCTCTACAATACCGTTATTTTCTACTACTAATATCCTTGTAAAGATTACAGATCAGATAGATTAGGGAAGGCCAGTTTTCAGCTCTGCCTCTGTGCCATGTCAGAGCAAATGACATGCAGAATGAATTTTCCTCATGCTGCTGTGCCAAAGAGGAACCCCTCCTACGAAAGAAAAACTCTGCATCTGAGTCTCTTGGGCAGCAATCTAGTGCTGGAGACTTCAGCCAGGGTATGCAGCCTTCAGCTGAGGCTGGTGGCACCTTGGGCTCTGGATTGTACAAAGCTGTAGAGCTCTCCATGGGAAAACAGAAAGATCACTGCATTTTGGTCAGAGGTTTCATATCAATTGCAGTCTACAGCCAGGAATATTTGAAAAATGCAAATATTCAGCTGGGAGAATGTTGTTTAAGTACATATGCTATTAACAAAAGAGGTTATTAAATGATAAGATCGAAGGAAGGGAGCGTAAAAATCAGACTGTAATCAAGAATAGATTCCTACCTTAAAATATTCCTCCATGAAAACTCTCATCCTTTAAAACTAAACTGGAGGAAGAATTAAGATAATACTCTGTGAGGAGAGCACTATTGTGTATTGGTACAAAAGTGGCAGAAAGATGTACTTTTCAAAAGTGATTATTGAAGTTAAGTGTCCAACTCGATGAAGTAAATAATTGATTTTTTTGGTACTCAGGTACTTTTCAAAACCTGACCATAAATTATACATCTTTGGTTTTTTTCCTACAGGCTGGTGTCAGTCCTTTTTTGTGCATGTGCTGGAGTGATCTCAGGACACTGTAGTTACACTTTCATATGCAGATTAATAGTTATTTGTGTTTGTAGCTCATTCTGAACCTGAAGACTTTAGGCGTAAACGTGGCATTTCTGCCAAGGATAGATATATAGACTGATTTAATTTAGTTGCATTCTGCACTTTTGTTGTTTTTTATTAAGTGTTGCTTTAATTAAAAACAGACACATTCATCTTTTCAAAGACATATGCAAGGATAGCACTGTTAAAAACCCTTCTCAAATTCAACTCAGTTCTGGTTTCAGTCACAGATAAGATCATTTTTGAGTGCTGTGATTTGTTTGGCTTTAAATTGCTAGTTCATAAAACATCTAAGTAGATCTTACTGTACAGCAGAGAATAACCTTATTTATATTACATATACATCAGCTTTCTTGTAATTATTTCTATTATTCATTTCCTTCTGTACCCTTCTAATGTTTGCTGCATCTACTTTTTATGTCTCATCTTAATTGCGTTACAGACAATTTAGGAATAGGGCTGACTTTTATTCTGTGTTTGTTACATTACACAACAGGGAACCAGGTCTGACTGTGAATATCAGTCACAATTGTCATATATAACAAAACATAATTATAGCTTCAGCCATTCAAAACTGCTGTGAATTGGCCACGTGACTTAACAAGCGTAATTTGCAGGGAACAACCAAAATGGGAAAGGAAAAAAGCCTACCTTGAGAACACTTCACACGAAAAAAGATAATAAGTTCAGCACTGATGTCACAAGCATTGCTTTTCTAGATGGCAGAAAAAATTGTGACAGCTGGATGCAGATTGTTAAGTAAATCTTGGGTTTTGAACATGAAACAACACTAGAACACTGGAAAACTTTTGGATTAGTTAGTGCAAAACCTGTGTGTGCCCTCCATAGGTCGTTACGTGGATATGTGTATAACTCCCCCATAAGCTTTTGTAGAAAATATCTAAGTAGAGCATGGTACCAATCATTGCTACTCTGAATAATTTTAAAGCCTTTTAACAGCATTTGATCTTTCAAATCCATCAGATGCCTTATACATGCACTACCATTTAATGAACTAGTGCACCTAGTCCTGATACGTAAACATCCATTAATGCCATGTTTTCAAAATGAAATATAAAACTAGATGTCCTGAGACTATTAAAGTAACTATTGAGCTTCTGTGAGGAGTTTCAGATAGGTTTTCTATTTTAAAACACAGCCTACATCCATAAGGCTTCAGACAAATAGAATTCTCTCCCTTTGTTTGTTTTCCTATCTGTCAAGCCGGGGGATCATTTTGTGCACTCTCAAACCCTTAAAACTACCTTCACCTGAAAATTATTTGAGATCCTGATGGAGGACTATATGGACATTATCCTAGCATGAAAAAGACCAAAGCTTTTACAGGTAAACATCTGGAGCAGATTCCCATTAGAGCAGGACCTCAATAGCCAGGTAAGTAGTCATTTTAAATTATTAAAGGATGATGGTTAGAAATGCAAAAGCTGACAGACTCTCCACTGTACAAGCAATGCTTGGCAGTGCTGAAGGTAAAATGAAGCCCTAAAGAGGTACTTAAATTAAAGGTCTGTCAGAATTTTATCATGCATGTTTTCAAGTATTAATAACATCACCACAAAAATTTGACACAATTTGAGCTGAGTGTCTGTATGTAAAGGGAAAATAAAATCAGCACAATTTAACGTGCAAGAAGCATTGGAAGCTGTACTTTGGAGAGGAAATCACGGCTCTAACATGAATGGGTGACAGGAGGAACAGGAATCATGAATTTGGCTGTGTACATCAGTCAACAAGCTCACCTAAAGTGGTCAGACCTGTGCTACCCCCAGCTCTCAGTGAAGGCTATAATCAAGGCTGTGGTTGCTTTGCAGGGCAGACAAATGTGTGCTGCTGTTTGCTCATCTCCCAAGTCCAAAAACGTGCAACCAGTGCCAGACAGAGAGAGTGCTGCTCCCCCTCTTCCTCACCATGGCAGCTGAAATGCCAAACTTGGCATCCCACTGTATTTTAGTACCAATGGAGTGACAGCGGGTGTGGAGAGCCTCAGCTCTGAGTGTGCTCCTTCCCACCAATGGCACTACAGTCTGTTCAGCGCAAGAAGTGATTTGCAGAGGAATTCTGCATCATTAACAACTTAAAATTTCAGTGGATTTTTGGCTTTTTTGATTTAAAACATGCTCTGGACCAAGAACCTCCTTCTGTCAATGAAGTCCAACAGCCAATGCAAGACAGAGCACCAGACTAAATGATCAGAATCATCACAGTTACAGCCTGTAAGCAAACAGCAGCATCTGTTCCTAATCTGTCTCCTTTTCCACAGGAGAAATTGAAAGGGAGGAGGGAAGAGCAGCAGCATCCATCAGCTGCAGTGCAGACCCCACTTCTGAGGCATGTACTCTCAGCAACAGACACAGTGCCTGCCTTCCTCAGACCTGGCATCTGCATTCCCCCTTTCTAAAAACAGAACAGCAGCATTCCTGATGGCAGGGGGACTGTGAGGCTGAATACATTAAAAACTGAGAGATGCTCAGACAGCTCTGGGGACTAAACAAGGATTTAAGATTTACAGATTGATGTGCCAGGCAAGGTGTGTATGATAGAGCAGTGGATGAGAATTCATTTGTGGGCAATCCTTCATGGGTATTTCACACAACTCTCACTACTGAGAAGTCCAGTTCTGATCCCAGAGTACATTGGCTGGTTAATGATTTGTGTTGCCATATTTCAGGTCATGCTCAGGACTTTAGTGGATAGGAACTAAGGGTGCATAAGAGTCACTGACTTTTGTTATTGATTAAAATTTTTGCCAAATTGAAGTTAAATTATTACCTGACCAAAATTAAGACTAAGACAAGACAATAAGCTTAAAATATTTTACTTTTTAAAACTAAGCCTTGTTTCCAAACTGGGGAAGGTACACTTGATGTAACTGCTGAGCAATTTGAAGGTAAATCTTGCATCTACACTAGATATTGCATACCTGCACATCAGCAAATGGGCAAATCCACCACTGCTGTAAAGAGGGAAAGCCCCAGTGCCCACTGGTTGCAAATGCTTTTGCCATTCTTGTTTTTGGTGCCTGCTGAAGTTGTTCAATATCTACTGAAAACAGGTAAGCAATAGAAGTGTAGGAATGAAAGGGTTAAACAGAAAGAAGAATGCATCCAGACTTGGGGGGCAAAGGCATTTATATTGTTTCTGACTTTTCACACTCATAGAATTTGAAAACACCTTCGTTTTTTAAACAGCAAATTTGCAGATCATTAGCTGGTAATGTGCACTACTGCCTTTGGGTCTTTTGAAAACAAAAATGAAAAATGATCTAATTAAGCCTGGTCTACTGGTTGCAGCACATACCAGAGATCCAAGTTTGATTACTGACTCCAGTGCTTGTGCTGGCAAGGCTTGGACCACAACACTGTGGTAGTGGCATGCAGCAGCTGATGGGAGTAGGATTATTGAACAGTGTTTCAAAAGGAAATCTTCTAATCAAAATCAGATATTTGAGTGGTACAACACAAAACGCTCTCCAGATGTTTGCTACAAGAAGCTGCTATGGAAGATCTTCCTTCAGAAAGATATAACATAATAAATAGACAGGAGATCTCTAGATTTTTTTATATAGAGACCATCCTGGGCATTTTAGAAAGCACTGGGCCTCGCTTCTATAACTTGGGCTCTATGGATATCTGATAGCAAATTTTTTGCACCATGTGCAGCCCACTCTCCCTAATGCTCCAATTTCATCATTTGTTCAGTTTAGCTTTTATTTTATTTTTCCACAGCTATTTGTTTGAAGGATTTTACACTGCCTAAAATCTACCAGACTACAAAAAGTGAAGGCTTTGAAGAACAGAAAACTAGCCAGCTAAGATGACCTTTTGCTTGGCCTCTCTCTTTCCTGCTACTCATACCCAAAGACACACGACTAAGTTTGTGAACTCTTCACTTCTGCACGTGCAACAGGTGCTAGAATTCCACAAAAGAGCAGAACACAAAAAATGCAAGAGTTCACAAAAATGCAGGACATCTGATCCTGCTCCTCCACTGGGAAATGCATGGGCTCAGCAGACAGGGCTTCTATCAGCCCAGCAGACATCCCAGCAGTCTTGAGTGTCTAGTGATCATAAAAATTTAAATTTTCCCTGTCTCCCTGTGCCTCTCGGAAGCAGTAAAAATCTAATTACTGCCTGCACTCTTCTATTGGCACAGAAAGGAGAACAAAACTGTCACTTGTATGCCAGAGAAAATTAATCCCAGTCCTATAAATTACAGAGATTTATTAGTGTTGTAAATGTGCTTCTTCCCCTCCAGTTTGACTGCTGTGTTCTTACAGCCCTTCTTCTCTCTCCTGCAATTGTCAGAGCAGGAGACAGGTTTTCCCTGACATGGACACTTGCTCTCAGCAGACTGAGATCCCTCCTCTCATCTGAGCCTACCTACTAAAGCACTTTCTGACAGCAACCACTCTCTGCTGAATTTCAGTAAACTGAGGAGTCTCTTCTGAGTCTGTCTAAGCAGAGAAGGACTCAACAAACCTGATGCCTTTAGCATCTGTCTTGGCAATTACACAGCATTTTAGGAGAGCTATTAAGGCCCATTGGGTGAATAGCCCAAATTTCAAATGGTTTCTTAAAACATATTGTTAAAACAAGACACAGTAATTTTTGCAATGGCCAATTGACTATCACAGATTTTTGAGATTTCATAAGAATGTCCCTTGCAATAATCTGTCATGGACTCTTGTACAAATGTCCTGACTTCACAAAGCTAGGAGGATCTGAATTGTCACAATTAGCTCTGAATAGCATGGGGCCTGATTTCAGCTGGGATGGAGTTAATTTGTGCACTGAGGGTGAGAATAATGTGGATAACACTGATTTTTTAGTGGTTGCTGAGCAGTGCTCACACTAAGGCAAGAACTTTTCAGCTCCTCACCCCCCAGCAAGCAAGCTGGGGGTGCAGGAGAGGTCAGGAGGGGACAGAGCCAGGACAGCTGAGCCCAACAGGCCAAAGGGAAATTCCAGATAATCCATATCCTATGGCATCATGCTCAGCATGTCACCTTTGAGGCAGCTGGCTGGGGGTCACTGCTCAGGAGCTGCTGAACATCTCAGCCAGGGGCCATGAGCTATTGCTCTGTGCTCCACGTGTTTGGCACTGTTTTATCATGAGCATTGCTATTATTTCATTTCATTTCTGTCATATTCAACTGTCTTTATCCCAATTAATAATTTTTTACTCTTATAATTTTACTTTTATATTTCCTCCTCCAATTCTCTCCCTCAGGGAGGACTAAGTGACTGGCTCAGTGCTGTTTAGCTGCCTGCTGGCTTAAACCACCACAGGAGAGCTTTCAGAGGAGATTTCCAATTTATCAAAATCATCAAATCTTGCAAATTTTAGCCCAGCTGGTGGGCTAATATGTTTCATTCATATGCTTAACATAGAGATCCACTAGAGGATCATAAATCATAAAATTGTGACAAAATCTGTGTTCAATTATTGGGTAAGAAGTTAAATGCTCAAATTTTCCTTCCTTAATCTTTTCTGAAAAGACTGCGTGCTTCTGTTTAAGTTAAGTTGTTGATTGTGGGATGAAAAACTTCTTAATAAAGAGCTTTTCAGTCTACAAGTGAAGTTTCAACTTATATTTGGCCAACTTCCCTCTGCCACCCCAAATATTACGCGAGAAGCAGCAGCAACTCTACCAGTCCTACATGGTAATTTGTTTTACTCCTTGACCATAAACCATACAAAGTGTGTGTTTAAGATTCAGAACTCTGAAGCACATCTACTTGAAGGGATGAGACTGCTCAGGAAAAGAGCCCCTTGTTACCATTTTCATAGCCCTGGAAAAATATCAAATCTGCATAGCTTCATGATCAACAGCCATAATTTATGAACAGAATAACATGCTTGACATTTCAAACTTTTGATTTTACTTGGTAATAGGGTTTTCTAAGGGTCAGCTCAAGTAGATCAGCATCTTTGCATGCTTGCAGAAAACAGAAGAGATTGGGTTGTTTTAGTTTTAGGTTAGCTTTACAGAGATTCACAAACAGGCAATGCTGGAGGGAGGTAGGGTAGCCTCTCATTTATATTTTTTAATTGCAGTATAAATGCAGATGGGTTGGCATTTCGGGAAATTCAGTTGCTTAAGAAACACTTTTAAAGAATTTTCTGAATTTTTCCTTTTATAAACACAACATTTTCTATGTTTATCAAACTGAGATCAGTCAGTGAAAAAAAAAGAAACGTCTTTGTACTTGGTGAAATACATAGGGTTAGAAAACATGCAAAAAGGTGTACAGAGAAACTTTAAAAGAGTGTTAGTTTAAATAGTATGGACAAAATTCAGTCAAAAGGTGGGATGCAACATATCAAAAGTCCATTTCAAGAAAACAAAAACCCTCCTTTTTTAAATATTGTTACTGTTTTGTATCAAAACGTAGAACTTAACAACATTCTTTCTTTTAAAAAATTAAAAATATATATGTATAACAACAAGCAAGAAGACAAAACACATCAAAAATGGGAATTAAAAAAACAAAAAAACTCTTCAAAAGAAGACAAGAAGTCAAAAAAAGAGGGGAGAAAAAAGATTTTCAGGGATCCTTGTCATGCAAATCAGTTTGGCGGCAAAAAATACCTTCATCTTCAGCACCGTCATTATCACCTAAATCATCTGTCTGTTTCTTTGTAAGGGGACCTAGGATTAAGAACGGAGAAAATGGAGGAAAAAAGACAATTCAAGAATATACAAGACTGAGGAAAAAAACAGTGAATATTAAATTCCCACGGACGTCTCAAGAAAAACATTTTCAGGGAGGGAAATCTTAGTTTATAACAACCCATTTTTCATTAAGTTTTCCAAACATTTCAGTAAAACCTTCCCTTGGGGGTATGGCTATTAGAAACATCTAGCACAAGAAGCAGAGAGTGCCCAGTGCTTTATTGTTTTTAAATGAAGAATCAAAGCTTGTTTACTAAAAGCATACCCCACCACAGACTGTAGTTATCCACTTCATTTAATTGTTTTTTCCTGTTGCTGTTATTAGGAATAGTGGAGACAAGAACTGCCAAATTACCTCTTGCATTTGATGCAATAGGGTGGTTAATAAAAGTCTTGACAGTTGGTTAAAACGATATTTTCTGCCAAATGCTAATTCACATTTCCTAATTCAACAATTTCAGCTCATGCTTTATATAAAGATAAGCACAGGTTTAACTTTGGGAGGTTTTTGACACATTCATCACATTCTCTTTTAAATAGAGCTGTAGATATCCTGGAAACCTTTGACCACCTGCTGAGGTACTTGTAAAGAAACATGAAAATCCATATGTAAACCAGAAACAAGAGTGAAATCCCAGACCAACTGAAGACAATGACATTTGCCATTGATTTCAATGGGGCCAGAGTTTCATGCAAAAAGTTGTATTGAAATTTTAGCTTGGGCAAGGCATCCAGGTTCATAATTCCTTATCTCCATAAAAGGATGAGGAGACAAAATTCCTTTATGTCCAACACCTGTATTATTTACAAGTATTTATAGATTTATCATGCTTGCCAGTGGGAAAAATGCCCACTCCTTTACTGAGAAATAAAAATATACATCAGAAGGAAAGTCAAAGGCCATTCTGAAATTATTTCCATGTCGTACATTTTACACACTTATGCACAAACAAAAGACAGTTGGAACTCAGCATTATCTTTCCTTTTTTTTTTTCAGAGCTCTCTCATTTCCATGACATTCTGTAATTTGCATGCAAAAAAGCAATCAGTAGGAACACAGGGCTAAGTAACAAAAAAAGAAAAAGCCAGCCAAGCACAGAGTAGAAAACAAGAACTTCCTCATGCATAAAATAGCAATAGACAAAAACAACAACAAAAAAAGAGATGAACAGTATGTGTTGATATTTGCAGTAGATGTAGGCAAGAGACATGCATTGAATCTAAGCACTGTGGAGTATTAAAACATTTGTACTTTAAAAGCTCTCTGTTATTTTACAGGATATTAGTCATTCAGCATTAAACTTGTCTTTTATAGGCAAAATACCATGTATCTGAGTGATGCATTTTTTAAAAAAAAATCATAAAATGTTTTTACCAGGTGCATGGGTTTAAGAAACAGAAAAAAAACCATGAAGTACCATGAGACTTTGACTGTAGGAACTGGATCGTAGTATTGAAAGCCAAAGCTCAATACCTTAATTGCTGCATCAGTCAGGAGAATAGTTTTAAACTCATTCTAAATACAGAACACTGGAATTATACATCATAAATAAAAACCAAGCATTTTTATAATCACTCCTGTAACAATCACTCTCTTCAGCAGAAAGCTTTGTGATGCAAGTTTTTCCTACTACAAGCCCTGGATATAATCTTTGCAATATTTGGTATCTGGATAATGTTCCCTGATCCAAACACACACATTCAAATATCTCTCTGCCCAGCATTTTCTTAGCATAACAACTTTACTTCTAAAAGAATAAAATCAGAAAAATAAAAACTCTATGCAAAGAATGAGAATAGTTTTATGATGGGTTTTCAGGATAGAGAACAGGAAAAGTGAATTTAAGAATGGTAAGAGCTGTGTACTTAAGAATGGAGACCCAGACACAGGCAAGGATATATATATTTATATACACACACACTCACACATGTTTTTAGTAGCTTCTTATATTTTGAATTTTAAAAGTCACCAGAAAGGGAAAAAGTAGCATCTGGAAAGACAAACAACAGACATTTCTCCAAATAACTTGCATAGAGATGGGCAATTTATTTTCTATATGAAACCAAGACAGTGTATGTTATATTTTTTTTTAATAGCTGGCCTTTGGCAGGTATTTTGTGTAGATCATAGTTCCAGATCTCAACTTCAATTACAAAGTGCATCAACCATCTCAATGTAAATGTCTGGTCTCATACCATTTCTGATTTTACAATATGGTAAAGAATGACTGGGGCTAGCTTTAAAAATAACCTGGGTAATTTTCATGTTTATATAGTTCTGAGGTTCTCTGAAAAAAAACATTAAAAAAAATTAGGCCATCTTCCTTAAAATCATAGAATTGTTTAGGCTGGAAAAGACCCTTAAGATCCAGCTGAGGCATTAACCCAGCACTGCCAAGGCAACCACCAAGCCATGTCCCCAGGAGCCACACTCACACATCCTTTAAACACCTCCAGGGATGGTGACTCAAGCACTTCCCTGGGCAGCCTGTTCCAGTGCTTGACAACTCCTTTTTGCAAAGGGGCTGACCTACTTTTAAGTTTAATAAATTAAACATGTTCTTTAATAAAGCCATAGATCTGTTTCACAATCCAAGGGCTCTGCTCACCACATCCCCCCAGCAGGAGGACTCATCCTTGTGGAGACACGTGGCAGAGGCACCACTCACAGGGCCTGAGAAACAGAGCAGAGATTATTTCTCCCACAAGTTCACTCTGGTCTGCAAATATAATTTATTACATCTTCAGAGAGACTTTCTGCTTCCTGGAACTACAATGAGTCCAAGAAAGCAAAGCAGAGTTTGGCCTTCACGGAGCAGGCAGGAACTTCCTTATATTTTATCTAAACACACAGGGGTGCTGTGAAGATTAATCCATATTTCTTTAATTGCTGGGCAATCCCTAAAAGAAGCATCAGCTCAAGACCCACTCTGCTCAGGGCTGTCTGAAAGGGCAACATCAAGGGGTTCAGCCTGGAGTACCCAGAGAGGAGGCAGAGCCCTGGTATGATCTGTGCTGCCTGTTCCACGTTCAGAGGCTGAAGACACTTTCTGAAGTCATGAAAGCAGTACTAAGAGAAGCTCTGGATTAGAATTCCACCCCTTTCAGTAATAACTCTCATTTTGAAATCAGTAAGAAATGGCTTTTGCTTCTGATTCTCCAGATAACTGATTACTCTGCCCAACAGCCTCGCTGTGTCTGGATGATCACAAAGAAAGATTGATGTTTTGGGTTCTCACACAGGAAAACACACTGAAATCATGAGCAGATAAACAGAATAAAATCTTATGGCAAGAACCTACAAAATGTAGCAGCAATAGCCTTTTTAAGTAAAAATAAATCAGAACTAAAATTGCTTAGTAGGTGTATAATTTTTAGATATTTTCTGCAGCTTTCAATTAATATTCTACAGTTTAGGATTTTGTAAATTAAATGCATCCCCCAACTGTGTTTATTTCTTTAGCACTGACTGTTCATCCAATATATGATATTTTAGTGTTCTTCCATCATTTTAATATTCTTTTCAGGTAACAGAAACTAATTTTAGGAATATTGATACTACGACATAATGGACTATGAGCCAATGAAACCAAAAGGAATATTTTACAGAAGTATGATTGCCAGAAGTCTTTTGGCCCCAGTTACTTTTCACTGTTGTTCTACTGTAGCATTCTCTTCACCTTTTGTGAAGGCCCAATTAATTTTACTTTTTGAGGACTTCACTTTCAAAAATGGGCATCCATTATATAAAAAAAGATTTTACTATGTTTACCTCACAAGCCTTCAAACAGACAATGCTGCTTTACTGTGCCAGCTTAAATTTTAGCTAAAGTTTATGTAATAAATATTAAATATCAACAAAGTAATCAGGTACCATAACTAACGGGGGGAAAGAGGATACTAAAACCTCTAAAATGCTGATGCAAAGATGATTTACTTATCAAAAGGCTCTCTAAGGTTTAGTCTCATATTGGTGCATACCCATAGCTCTCATTAATGCTAATGGGAAATTAGACCCCAAAGACACTTTAAAAAGGGGGAGAAGTGATTACTGCATTTTTTGTTTCCTAAAGGCAAGGAACAGTCTCGCTACAAAAGCTGAAGAAACTCTGTGTGCAGGAGGCACTCCTAACGAAGCCTATGCTCGTTTAATTTAAAAATAGTCCTTGCATTATTTAAATTATTTTTCAAATATTTATTCTGTTTGTATTGCAATCAATGCTAAGGCTCTAACATGATGCATTTTTAGATCTTGATAGCAACTTGTGTGCTTGCAGATGCCTTTCCTCTGCTCAGAGTAAGAGAAATAACACACCTCCTGTCCAGTTAGCTGAAGAGTAATTATGCACTCAGAAATAATTAAACCCAGCCATATTAATTCCAGTTTTTATCATTCCCTTTGATGAAGGACTAAGGTACTTTAGCTCCCAAATACACTAAAGCTGATTATAAATTCTCTCTTTATGGGCTGGATCCGGCAGAAATTATCCGTGGCCTTTCGGAGCGCGGGAGCTCCGGGTGTCGTTAACTCTTTGGCCTGGGAGAGCTATTCATCATCAAACAGAGTCATGCTGCAAGCTGACACCATTTTGTAAAACAACAGTGCAAATCCTCTAGACTTAATAAATCAGGGCTGATGTACACAGCCATTGTTAGGGCCAAAATGTTCTCCTTCTGTAATGAGGAAAGTGGGGAAGAAAAAAAGGGCCTTTTACATCAGGTTAAGTAGGCTCTGTGGATCCAGCAATTTAGAAATCACCATAGCAATAATTATTCTTTGAGGTAAGGTGTCTGCTTGATGGAAAGGGGAAAAGACAAGACTGAGGCTGACTGCTGAAATTATACTTGTGGAAAAATTCACCGGGTGGGACAATTCAACACTGTGGAATTTGATAATTACATGTTTATCTTCAAACTTATCTAAGTATCCCCAACCAGCTACTGCTATTTCTTCTTCATTAGCCCATTTGTTAATTAAGCATTGAAAATCTGTGACGTGAAATTACCTCATCTTTTTAGACCCTACCTTTGGCTCCAAACACAAAATAATAAATTCTTTGTTATTTCTTCCGTCATTTTTGTGCAAGAGATTCTCCAACTACAAAAAAACCACAAACTTGTGTTGAATTATCACTGTCTAGCAGATGTTAGCTGAGGCACAATAACATGTTGTACCTATCTCCAGTTTTTAATTTGAAAGAAATTAATGAAGGGTTATAATTAACAATCTTCACACCTCAACATTTTTGGTGGAGAAAAATCAAATTCTTATATGTTGAGATTGAAATATAACTCCCTCTATAAATGCATATATATAATCACAGAAGAGAAAGTTACAGCACAATAGTTATCTGATGAATAATTTTATAAAGCCATCTTCTTTCACTTGAAAATTAGAAAACTCTCAGCAAAAATAAAAGAATTAGGATTCCTTAGAGAACATAAACTTGGAAAGTACAAAAGGCAGCTGGGTCTAAGAAACACTTAAATGAATAAAAAACCTCCTTCTTTTGTCATACTTTGCTGCAACAGACAAAACAATCTTCTTATTTCTTTTTTATTTCCATTTTTACTGTCCTGATTTCACCACACACTCACTCCTTTCCCTGTTATTCACACACACCCCCACTCATTAAATTCCTTTTATTTCCATATTGCACTTATTTGTAATATTCATACTTATCAGCAGGGCAAAGCCCTGGCCGACTTTGCTTTTTGATGGCAACATTTGCATTCATGTTTTAACAACAAATGATGGCACAAACCTCAGTAGTTTCACATCTCACTACCTGATTTGTGATGACAATCAAGCTCTGTAATTAGAGCTGCAAGTAACTCAAATTTGCATCTGCAAGTGAGTGACAGGTACAAATTGAAGCCACAAAAGGGTTGCCAACTTTCTTTGAAAATTTACATGTATAAATGCTTTGTCACTAAAGAAGCTATTCTGACACTTCAAGACTAACTCCTGCTGTGCCTTTTATAACAGCATATTGCTGAAGTGTCACACAGAAAGAATATCTAATCCCAAACCTTTTTATTCACAAGATTAATCACACTGGCTGGATCTTGATTTCCCTTAAATCTGAAGGAGTTTCATTACTGCATGCTAGAGATGTGTGAATTTAAATAAGATTAGAATCTGGGAATGTAGGGAGAGCTTCACTCTTCTGCTTCCCATTTTAGATGCAGCCTGAAATTCTCTGTATTCTCAGAGGTGCAGGCACTTTATGTTCACATGTCCTGAGAACTGGCCCTTGGTAAATCCCATTCCCTTCAAAATTAGTCACTCTAGAAATCCAATTCCATTTCCAGGGGCTTTTGGTTCCATGATATGCCTTGCATGGAGCCATGCAGCATTCCAGGGAAAGGGAGGCCCTTCCACACAGGGGACAAGGTCAGCCCTGGGGATATCCTGGGTGATTTCCCCAGGATATCCTAGCCTGGCAATCCTGACAGGCTTGGGGTGAACACACAGCTCATGCGTAGGGTGCATCTAGGACAGGGGAGAAGCTATTCAGTGGAAGAGCCAAAAACCTGGGAGTTATTCTGCACATCCTAATTTCTGAGACACTCTGGCTCTAGCCAGTGGAAATAAAATATGCTAGGGAGGGGAAACAAGAGTGACATTTATTCACTTTTTTTTCCCCAGTGGACATAAGGAATGGAACAGACACTCAGGATAAAGAAGTGGGTGTCCATCAGAACTAGACATGAGAAAAAGAATGTTTCAAAGGGACCAAGGCTCTGCTGGCCAAGGTTGGCACAGAGGGACAGAGCCCATGCCTTTGGCCAGGAGCACTGCAGCTGGAGCACTCCAGAGCTGAGGGATGGGTGGGTAAGAGACGTGGAAAATGGAAGCTGTAAGCTCTTATACTGGCATTCACATCAGTATTTACAACTCCAGTGCCACCTCACATGCTTGTGTCACAAGTTCACAGGGATTTTACCATTCTGTTTGCATTAATAATTCATGTTGTTTTACAGCCACTCGTGCCCCAGGGTGACACAGTGCTGTAAGGGACTGACTGCAGCATGGCATGGCTGTGCCACCACCTGAGCTTTGAGACCATGAATCAGTTCTTTCTCCCTACAGGTAATGACTACAATCCAGACCCTAATGAAGACTTATGGACATTCTTAACTTTCAGCCTCTGAGTAAGTTCTCCAAAGTCAACAGGCTAAATCCAATAATATTAAGATAGATTCACTACCATTAACAGAACTGCTCTATTTGCATCTGGGCCAGGAGGTCAGCTCAGGAGTAAGAGATAAACAGTCAGGAGCATCCCAAATTTCTAACTTCCCTCAGTTATTCTGTGGATAAATCTGATCAACAAACAGAATTTCAATTTCTTGAACATATGGTAGCTCTGCAATGAAATTAAATCCTATTTTTATAAAGGCATTGCTTCTTAGTCTGTGCACATACAAATAAAATTCTGCATTCATTTTCCACAGCTCTCATAACCAAATTGCTTCCTAATTTTAAAGAAGATATGAACTTGTTTTAGACCACAAGCTTATAAAAATTGATCATATATAGCTCAGAACTAAAGATCTGTAATTTCAAGATCCAAATTTTCAGTTCCCAAAGGAAGATTTACAACTGCCATTAACATATCAACACTAATCTTCACTTTCCCTTGAAGACCAACAATTAGCATTGTTGTAATAAGTGCAAGTCAGGATGTAGTGAGTGCATGCTTTGTATAAGGACATACAGCTGAAAAAAACCACCATCAATTTAGGTGAACTGGTAAGGTTTGTTCTATTTTTTTTCTGCTTTTTGGATGAATTTGTGTTATCTGGATTCAGATGGGTAGGGTGGGTCATCTACAGCAATAAGCTACACTATGAAAAAGCATTCTCTGCTACCTCTTGACTTATATACAAAAATAGCATTTAAAAAAATATTATTTCACTTTTATTTCATTGTTACCTTCCGTTCTCAGCCCAAAACAACAACTGGATAAATAAATTTTCTCATCTTGTCCCCAGATCTCTCTCTCTGCAAAGAAAAGACCCCAGAACAGCAGCACCGACAGGTGAGATCACTTTGAGATTCCTGCACAAGTAATTTCCTTTGCTAGAGACAGCCCTGGCTGCTGGAAAAACCTTCTTCCTGACTAATTCTGCTAAGTGCCAGGGCTGGTGTTACAGCAGCTCTGTGGGTTTGTTTATGGCACAGCTGAGCATACAGCCCAGCTCTCTCAAGGCCCAGCTTCACCACCCAAATAGCAGAGCAAAATTGGTCTTCATGTAACCATGTAATTGAACATTGCAGAGAAAATGAAGTTAATTGTGCATAATATTTTCATATAGAGTTTGGAATGAAATAAGCTCTCCCACCCCTCTTCCCAATGCACTTCATGTCATCTGGTTTCAAGGCACATGCTTGGAGTTCTGAGTAACTCACTGCAACCTGGGCAGTGTTTCACAAGCTAGAAACTCACTGCAACCACAGACATCAGGAGTGACACCAAGTCTCATTTTCTCCATTTTCTGATTAAGCCACTATGAACAAAACAAATCCAGATACCTCACAGAGCTGAATTTCTTCAGAAAAGTGGCACAGGGGAGAAGAAACTAGTTTTATACAGCTGACTGTAATCCAACCTGTCCTCACAAGTGCTCAGCAGACAGAGGGGCAGGGAGTTTAGAGGCAAAGCTCTTATTGATCAGCCTTTCAATGCCCTTGTGCTAACTCTGAATCACTGCATTTCTTGCCACATTTTGAGTAGCATAAAGAAAATCTGATTCTATAGCGAGAAACCAAGGTGGAGGTCGTGTATTCTGAGTCATTCCCAGCAGTGAAACCAGGCAGAGCTGCACCCTCTGCTATGGAATGTCAGGGCTTGTCTCCAGCAGGGCCCAGAACTTCCCAACCTAATGCTGGTGCTGGTCCTAAGTCACAGGGCTGTTCCTTGCTGGTCTCCTGCGATCTCAAGGGCAGAAATAGCACTTCTGATATATTTCCTATATTTGCATCTACAGTGATATTCAAATGCTTTGAAAAACATTCACCCAACACAGTTTCTTCCTGAAAGGTGGAGGTGGAGGATTTCCTTTCAGTTACATATGGCTATACAAATATATATGTGTACACATATAAACCAGCAGGCTCTCCTGTGTGCCTTGTAAACACAGGGATTTCTTCCTACACTTTTGAAGCTCTGAGCAACACAGGAACAGAAACATTAAAGAAATTAATACTGTTCTGGTGTTCAGAACTACAGTCTTTCCATTGACTTGGATCTTAGAAAGAATAAAGATACTTTAAGCCAAATGTTTCTCTGCTATTTGATGCTTTCAAAGCATCCTTTAAGGCCATTTATTTGGACTGTGGTCACCAGCTTTCAGAAACATAATTATATCTGCTCTCATTACCACACCTTTTGACAGAATCAAAGTGCATAGCTCTGAGAAATGGCAATGGGAGAGCTGAGGGGACAGCACTTATGTAAAAGGCTGTCAGAAGGAAAGTGCCTGGCCCCACTTATCTTCTCATATTTACATTCTGTATTTTTAGAAGACCATCATTTTAGGCAGGAAATCTCAAAACATCTCAGCAATAGAGCAGTCACAAAACCAGAACAGCACAGCCAGAGCTTGAAGATTAGTGGGATCAAATACTTGTCATAAGAAAAATCATTTTCATTTTGACATGTTTTCAGTGTTAGCACGGTACCTGTTTTGAAAGTACAGCTGACTTGCTCTGCATGTTATATTAAGGATTCCCAAAAGAATAGAAAAAAAAAAATATCCTTATACTGAATGGAGCATGAAAAGAAATCAGCACACCAGTTCTAACCCAGCAGAGCTCCCAGACAGGCAGTGATACTTGGGGCCTCATATTTACACAGTCACTGTCACCTCCTGTATGGACAGGAGGCTCCAAACCCTTCTGGTAGAAACTTTGCCTTCATGCTTCCTGTTTAATAATTGAGTACCCTAACACAGAAGCTGGTGAATAGAAAGTGATCATCAAAATGAAACAGATCTAAAAAATGTCAAGTCTAGAGCTACAATATATTATTTACAAAAAGCATAGCAAATTTAAAAGCAAAATGTCAGAGTAGCCCTTGCTTCCATTTTCACAACAGCCACTTAGGTGAGAGTTGACAGGTTTGGGACAATATGACATTTCTAATTCTTTGTCTGCTGGCAATAGCTCTGCTCTCTGGAGGAAAGCAACAAAATGCAGAGCAGATAAAGGCATAACATTTCTCAGCGTCGGACAAAAGGTACTCTCACTTCTATTTTTGTTTGTTTTCCTTCTGGAAGTCAGCTTGCTGACAGTATGGGCACAGTTACCAGGGGTTTCACACTGACTAGTGGGGTAAAATGTACTTTCTTTTCCCTAACAAATATTGATAAATTAAACAAGGAGTATGCACTACTAAATTATAATGATGGTCCAACATTTCATGCACGGGCCCTTCTGGTAACAAAACCACAAGCTAAATTAAACAGGGCATTTTGCAGGGACTACACACACAGCAGTTACTTTATAGCCACTCAAACTCTTCAGTGGCAATTGTTAAGGTTGGTTTATTCAGAGTGGCCAATGGAATCTCCTGTTTAGAATGTTAAAAAAAAAATATCTGTGAGGAATATTTTGAGACTATTTGAACAAACAGTCCTTATGATTCTTTCCCAGGCCAACCCAAGTTAGTAAATAAAATATCACAGAACCCAAGCTCCATCCTGCTGAGCACAATGAATGCCTACAGCAAGCACAGCAAACTACTGGCACGAGGACTATACTTTAGACTATCAAACTACCAGAACCACTGAGGGCAGTGAAGATTATTCCTGTAACAGACAGTGATGGCCTGTTCCTATGGGGCAGCAAAGATTGTCTGTGCTGTTGGGTCCACAAGCAAAAGCAATCTTGGTTCTCATTTTCACTTCCACAGCAGTAATGAGTGATTTCCATACCGGGAGGCAGAATTTAAAATTTACAGTTTTCCTGTACAATTAGTTAGTTTGTTAGCATTGTGGATTCAACAATGTTTGGCAGCGTTAGACAGATTCATTCCAGCTCTTTAGCTAAGGGATTATTAACTGAACTGTAAATGTAGGGTATTTAATGTAGACAAATGGGAACAATCCAATTAACTTCAATTGTTTCTGAGAGCTTTTAACTCATGCCTTCAGAGATATACATGCACTGAGTGTATATTAACATTGTGATTTAAATGTAGGAGAAAGTTTTAGAAATGTATGTAGGCATAGAGGGCTTCTACATTTTTTTGCTAAAGCGAGAGTTAAAAGATAATTCTCTTTCTCCTGGGATTTTCTGTGCAGTTGATGTATATCTGCTGGAGAAAGACTAGATGCAGACAGAATATTTGAAATCAAAAGAAAAGAAACTTTTTACTGATATCAGCGCCTCAAAAATAAATAATAAACTGTGTTTACTTGTCTTTATTGGTGAAACCTGGTTTCCTGGAAAACACACCAGCCAGCATTACTAATCAATAATATTCAGTAAGTCTCTTTGTGCTGAAAGGTTTGTAAAGTAGACAGAATTTTGTCTACTTCTGCATGGTTTGTAGAAATGGGCAAATACGAATTAAATGGTCCATTTAACACGAGAAGTTTAATAGTTTTGTATTGTCAGAAAGTGTGAAAAATTACAGTTGTTTTATAATTCAATGTAAAGCAATAAACCAACTTGGCAATTAGTATTGTTTGTAAATTAAAAGCATTTTTGTATGAAGTCATGATTCACTGTGAGTGTGGACGAGGTTCCAGTGCAGGCTGAGCTGGGCCATGGCCTCAGCTTGGAACTGCTCTCCCAGGAATTCAGGGCTCTTCCCTGGCCACTCTCCTTCCCTGTTCACTTCACCTCCTGCTCCATCCCAACCCACCACATGACATCAGTGCAAGAGCAGCTGGGGCAGGTTTCCAGCTGTAACCCTTCCTTGCAAGAGCCTGCGTCCCAAAACCAGATGTGTGAGTGACATCGGCGCAAATCCCACCTGAGCTGGCCCTCCTCCACCCTGAATAACACACACAGGACTTTAAATCCCACTGATGGCTGTAACTCTGCTAGAGCTGAGACAAACACCACGAGAACTGGCTTACAACTACCCAAAGAACCCAAAAAATGCTGCAGTGAAACATATCATTCTCAGCAGTGTCAGGGCATCCTTTGCTATCCAAGGTGTCCTCCCCTGGAGCCACTGATGAACGATGAAATTTATGCCACAATGTGAGCAGAATGCACTGGCACTTCATTAGTTCTACTGTGACACACCCAAACTATAAACACTAAATGTAGCTCCCCACATACAAGCTCAATAAGCAAGGCCCATGTTGATAAGAGATTTTAACAAGCACAGACCATGCAGAAAATATAGCCCACATCACTGCAGATCCCTCCAATTTCATTTCGTGCCACAATCAATTCTGCAGCTTCATAAAATTAGTTAATTCATTGTTAATTTTTTCTGCAGAGTTCATTTCACGCAGACAGGAAGAACTGAATGTAAGCTCTCATTAAAATGAGTGCACTGTGTAGCATCACACCTATATAATAGTCTGATATTCCATTGTTTTGAGCAATTAGTGCACGTCATTGAAAGCACAGATGGGTGATTCAAATCAGTGTGTGTCATGTGCAAAATTCACAGAACATTTAAAGTCTTCCAACTAGTTGCATCTGTCATATCTATTATGTCAAATATTAAACTGCAGAGTCTATTTTGGGTTTCAAGCTTGAAATAAAGATCCTCCTCTCCCATCATCCTTCAAAGTAAAAATAACATTACCTGTGAAGGGAAAACAAAACATCTAGAAACCCACATCACTTTGGCAGCAAGAGTTTACATTTACATCTGTCTTGTTACACCCACTTGCTCAGGCTGAAATAACCTGGCCTTTTATATCCCCTGAATAAAATTTCTCACATGAAAAAAAAGTTCCAATTTCATTTTGCTAAAAAATTTTCCCCAAAGTTTCATTTCAACTTTGAATTTTAATTTTCTTAAGAAGAAAATGATATATTTAATGGACCACAGCTGTCTGGAAAGTAGATATTTGATAAGCATACAGTACTAATTTGGAAAATGAGTGTGATTTACTTGATGAGTCACAATGAATGTCTGTAAATATGTATCCAAGTTTCTTACGAGACCAGTAAGCTGTATAACACAGAAATCATTCTTAAAACACAAATATCTTCCCAGAAGAAGATGAGGAGGCCAACATTAACAGCTCCATCTTTCTTACTGCTTTTGTGATTTTGGTTGATGAAGCACAGAAATAAGATATTCTCTGAGGGGGCAAATACTGAATGTAACAGATTTTCCCAATTTAACATTTTGTAGAAGAGAAAAACCACAGCATGGCACTAGACAGCCCCTGCTGCAGACAGAACAGCAGCTCCATTAAACCAGGCACCTCAGGCACCTGCCTGGCTCTGAGCTATGGGAATGGCTCAGGCATCCTGCAGCACGTCTGCTCTCTCTCCTCTGGGCCCTGTAAACCCGTGTGTACCTGGTTTTGTGCCAGGAGCAAACATGGGGGGCAGGCAGGGTGGGCAGAATAAGGGGGGGAAAAAGTGCATGGACGTGACTGCATCTGATCATGGCAGAATCACGGCAACAATCAGGGTGGAAAAGACCTCTGAGGTAGCTGAGTCCAACCTTTGACTAAACACCATCCTGCCAGACCACGGCACTGAAACCATGCCCAGCCTTTCCCTAAACACCTCCAGGGACAGTGAGTCCACCACGTCCCTGGGCAGCCCATTCCCTCCTCTGCAGAAATTCCGCCTAACGCCCATCCTGATCAGGCAGTGAACAACACAGCCTGCTTAAATCACTGCCTGACAGGGCAAGTCAGTGAGGTTTCCCTCTCAAATTCTTGTGAGCAACATCGTGCAGAACAATCCTGGTGAAATCAAAAACCTTTGGATTTCCTTGCTTTCAGTGCAAGGAAGGAAAATGAGGGCACTTGGCATCAAGTCATCCTCCACCTAACAAAGACATTTGAATAATTATCACAGCCCGTCGCCAGAAATACAACGTTTCAAACTCAAATCTGAAAACATATCTATTGATAGCATTAATTTAAGATAATCAGGTGACTAATTGGGTGACTAATAGCACTAATGAATAGAAAAAGGAGTTGAGATTTTATTCAGAGGCAAATCTCAGCTCCTAAAATGGCACTAAGCAGAACACTGAACGTTATGCCATAGTGATCACATACTTGCTTATTTGCTAATATAGAAGCCTGAACTGTTGAAAATCAAGAGAAAGTATGTTTTATTACCATCACAAGCCATCAAGCTGTTTTAAAACTGTTGACTTTTTTTGTCTTCAATTTATAAAGAAAACAAACTTTTCAAAACAGTACAACTCAGGCTCAAAGGAGGCATTTCTTTGAGCAGTTTCTCATAGAAAGTAGAATAAGGAAATGAAAATCACCTCATGTACCTAAGGCAGGTTGTACAGATGGGAAATCAAGGCTACAGTAATAGTGTGGCAAAACATTTAAGGCACAAGCATTTGAGCAGCTTTAAATACACAAGTAACTCCTGTGAGCATCATTGACTTCATCCTGCTTACATGAACAGGATCTTCTGAAAACACTTCAGAGAAGACCATTCAGAGAAGCCTTAAAATGTGCTTTGAGGAAAAGGACAGAAAGGATATCTTCTGTAGAGAGTTGCCAGCTGAGTCCTTTTAATTATTTTGCCAATGCTGGTGCTTTTCAGTTAGGTTAATAATTACACATAATGGTGCCTAAAGCTCTGTGTAGACCTCTCTAAAAAATAAATGTAAAGTTGTAAAATTATACCTTAACCACATTTTTTCCTTAAATACTTCGCAGAAGCAGAGATTAAGCCACTGCATAGCAGCAGAATGCTAGGCAACTAGAAAAAAAATTCCAAAAGAGCTAATTAAACTTTAGGATGTGCTATCAAAAGCAAGTTAATATTTTAAGCTATATAAAATCATTTCCCCTTTCTTCTTTCTGTGGTCTGATAGCATAGTAAGTTCTTCCAGTGGGCAAACCCATGAGAATAAAATCACCATTACTCTTAAGGTATTGAAAATTCCCACACCTACTGATACTTAAGTTAATCAAATGTCAATTAGTATCTGTGAAAGAAAAACTGCAGTTACCCCACCCACTTTTTAAGTATGATCCTTTTAAAAAAAATTTTAAAACCATGAAAACCACGCTTGGATGAGTATTAGGAATGGGCTACAAGATTATTTACTTGTTACCACCAGTGATTGACACAGTGAAGAAGCATCACAGAAATTTTGTGTCTAGTGTTAAATCTGACACTCAGAGACAACGAGCCCTTGCACTGAAACCCTGGAGCTGTATTTACAACTCCAGATCTGTTTTGGTAATCCATGACTCCCTGATTATGTAAAATGCCCCCAAACAAATATAAATACAGTCTTTTCTAAAAATGAAAAAGGCAGAGAGCCAGTACAAGGCCACATTACAAAAGCAAGTTGCAGTTATGCCCTACTTTACAAGGCTAAGCAGAAATCACGTGGCTCATAAGCCTTTGGTAGCCTTTTGTAAAAGGATGAATTTCTGTTTTGCTGTGTTTTCTGAAACACACCCCACAATCCTAGGTCAATATTTTGATATCAAAAATAAGTAGTTCACACAGCACTGAGATGTCTGAGATCATTGCAGACATCTCACAGGCACTTAAGCACATATTAAAATCATTTTTCAGAAGCTGTCGCAGCATTTTATTTTTGGAAGAGTTAAAGGATAAGAGCAACTTTAGATGTAGGTTTCCTTTGGCTTTGGAGGATGAAAGGGATTAACAGAGGTCACAAGAGAAGGATGGAAGAAGAAATGGAAATAGGAGTACTACTGGATGTAGCTTATCCTTTCCCTAGGCAGTGGTTAGAGGTGTCTGCAAGAGGAAAAGGGATTGACTGCTTGCTGCCAGCTCCCAACAGTTATTCCAGCAGCAGGATGAGTATGGTCAAAATGGGATTTTCCTATGCTCTTTGTTAAGAGCAAGACTAATGCTGGATGTCCTTTATACAGAATTTGGTTTAGTGTAAAACTCCCAGCTCCTTGAGGCTAAGAGTTGCTGGAGCAACTGAGGAGGACCCGAGCTCCTTGTTTTATTAGGGGATTTGGAATAAAGCTGAGAAATGTACATCAAGCAGCTTTGTGCTGCTTCTTTGGAGGGAGCACGCATTAAAAAGAAGATTGCCAATATTCCTTGAGATTTCTGCACTGAAAACTAAACTGGATTTACAACAATTCAAGTTATTATAGACAAAGTGGTTCAGCGATTCTACAACAAGTGAAAAAAAAACAAAGCAAAACAAGGAATTCACTGCCCACTTGCCATGGCAGGCGGGTGCTCAGCCATCTTCAGGAAATCCCAGCTCTGCCAGGTGTGATGGTGACATGGAAAGACAAATAAGAATCCTGTTCCAATGTTCCAATCACCCATAAAAGCCCCATTGGACTGGAAAATCCTCCACTGCTACCACAGATCTTTGTACAAATAATGGCAGGAAGACATGCAAGTTGCACTGCTCTTCTGCTGCAAAGCAAAAAAGAAAATTCCACATTTGAAAGAAGAGAACCCATTACTCCATGAATATTTGATAGACTCTGTAAACACAGTGAACACAGCATTGCAATAAACGAGTTGCTTTTTAAATTCTGCTTTTAGCTCCATTTGGGACTGAAAGCCTTTTCCTAAAAATCTTGAGCTATGCCCTTTGCAAGCCATCATTTTGAATTACAAAGTCATCAGAAATGTTGCTGCAATTAATGCCTTGTTATTAAGTCTATGCACAATATCAAAATTAGAGAAAAAAAACTCTATATGCATTTCAAAAAACAGTGTGGTAGCATGCATTTTGTAGGAGAACAGGAAATCTAACCCTGCCTGGCAGGCCCCTGGGTCTGACAAGCACACATGAAGCAGTACTGGGTGGAATGTGGCTGTTTCTGACTATCAGATTTTAGGCAGCACAGTGCAGAGACTCCAAGTGTGTAACAGATGGCACCAGAAATGAGTCAGGTTCTGTCAATGCAAGACGTGATACAACTATGCTAAAATTAATTTCTAGAGTTCAGAAAACAGGAAACTGAACAGATATGTAACAGAAATGAGAAAATAAACATGTATGCCAGTAAACTGCTTGAGATTACTCAGAACATACTGGGATCACATGATGTAAGTGGAATAGCAGGAGGGAAATATACCTAAGCACTGAACCCAGGCTTAACACAAGGTGACTTAAACGTAATTCTCCCTGCGTGGTCAGAAACAGAAGCTTTGGGCAGCATTTAAAGGCTGGGCAGGGGGAAATAAAGTCAAAGATTCAAGTACTGTGCAAATTTAATACTAAATGCAATGTATAGGGTTATATAGACTCAGGGACTTCTGAGATCTGGGCTAGAACCATTGGAGGAATTTTCAGAGGCACAGGAGTGAGTTAAGCACTCTTGTTTTCTCTGCCTTTTGAGCCTCAATTCTTTCCTGGCTTCAACATTTCTTGTATTTATTACTGTTCTTACAGCACTCCTGTGTGTGTGAGTATATCTTGGAAATGAATGACTTTACAACACAGCTCACCTCTGAGGTACGAATGTTTTTGCATTTCCATCTGGAGAATGGAAAATAGGTGAGTGATGAAATGGTTTGCTCGAGGCCACATAAAAGTGTGGCAGAAATGGTTTAAAAATTTCTCACGTCACTATGCATTCCTCTTCACCAAGCCTGCACACATTTGGAGCACTGAAAAGTGAGATCATTACACCCACCATCTGTCTGACTTACAAAAAAACCCCAAACTTTAAGAAGGTTAATGATGTGCTGCTTATTTGTGCATTATTGTGAAAAAAAAAAAAAAAAAGAAAAGAAAAAAGAAAAGAGTTCAGGTCATCAGTGACCATTTTTTAATAGTTTTGTTTCTGGAAAAAGTGTTCAAACATCCTTTTCTCTGCCTTCCTGCACCAAAATGTTACAGCAGTGTTATTATGCAGTATATTTTTTCTTATTATTGTTTTTGCTAAGTACTTTCTTGCAAGAAACTCCAGTGAATACATTTCTTTTCAGTCATTTATGTTAAGCTTTGAAATTTCCTGCATTTTTTTGGTGACCTTGGGAAAAGTAACTTCATGATTAACCAAGAAATTCAAGACAGACCTCAGGAAGAAACAATAGTCTAAATGCTTTCTTACAAAGCCTCATAATTAAGCCTCTTTATTATAAAAATTCTCAGTGCAAACCAAGTTTTTTCACATTCCCTGGAAGTGGATGCCCTTTATCTTTTTTTCTCTGCTGTTAATTGCTTTCTTCATCTGCGTGGCTAAAACTCCATGATTCTTCTGACAATAGAAATATTCTAAGTTATTCTAAGTATTACTTTTTCTACTTCCCAAATGGAAAATTATGAACCCTTTGAAAAGGCAAACATCCAACTGCTACTTGTACTGCTTCATCTCCCTTCAGACAACACAACAGAGCTTTCCCACTTGGTTTCAGTCACAGACATCAGCACAGCCTCACCTTACCCTGTGTTGAGAGATGCAGTCCTTGCACAGCCCTCCACAGGTAACATCTGCTGCTGTGCATGGGGCAAACACCTGAGTGCTGCTCCTCCCTCAGCAGCCTGCTCTGCTGGAAGGTGACCTTCAAGGTCCCTTCCAACCCAAAACATTTTAAGATTCTGTGACTAAACACAGCCATACCCTGCTTGGAGCTGCAAGTTCTTTGGCCAAGAGAAAGCACAGGATTGGTCTGCCATGGATGTGCCTTACCTGGGGACAGGATCACGCTCACACTTGTGTGTTGCTGTTTCATCTGTGGTCCCACACATCAGCTCTAGGATTTAATTTTGAGAAATGTGTGGAGGATCTAGAAAGCATATCTTAAGCTTAATAGATCTGCTAAACTGACAAAAAAAATTCTCTGTAGGAAACAGAACTGCCTGAGCAAACCTAGACCTGTGCTGTATCTAAATGCAAACGTGGCATGGGTGATACTGCAAAAGGGGAGACTTCCTTCTCATCCAGACTTGGCCTCAGTCTCCCACACTCTGGTCCTGGAAAACTCCCCCTGTTAGCACTTACACACTTTTGGTAACACCTAAGATAAAAGAGCTTTTGGGGTTTCTCTTCCTGCTAACTGGCTGAAATGTGTTTTACAAGGCTTGCTGAGAAAAAGCTACTGTAATGTTTCTGATTCTTTACATGTCACTACAGTGGGAAGAAAAGTAAAGCAAAACCTCCAGCTTTTCTGGCATCTGTGTGTTAAAAGGGATACATCGAAGGAAATCAATTAATATATCCCCTTTATTTCCCATATCCTATAAAGGCAAGACAAATCTCTGCTACAGGGTCGAATAATGAATTGAGATAGTAATTTCAAATAGTACTTTCTTCCCACTCCTTTCTCCTTCTCTTTCCACTTGAACCTTTCCAAATGTCTGTTAATGTCTTTACAACCATTTTAAATTCTAAAGCATTTTAATGCTTCTCTATTTGCTTTCAATTACATTTTACTATGTCAATAGAATACTCTTTCACCTATATTTTCATGCCTCGGCCCTACATCAATCCAAATCTCACCGCACTTGTGATTCTGGTTCTGTATTTTGTAATTTCCTGCCCCCTTTGGGAAATCTCAGTGGCTAATCCCTGTGTGCTGCAGCCTCTTTTGAAGTCCCATCCCAGGCAGTGTCACACTACCCTTGCCAGAGCACATGAGAGTATTGTTTGCTCAGTTCCCTGAAAGGGTAAGCACAGACAGATAAGAAAAGGAATCAAGATATTGGGAATTAAATCCAGGTCTTTATCATTACAGTTCAGAACACTTTATCCTGGCAATTGATGATTAACTTTCAATTCATCATTACAGCTGGTAAATCATCTTCAAACAAAAGTTCCCTGTGGGGATCCCAAAGTTGTATGGTCATTTCCTTTTCTTTTTTTAATCTTATCCTTTAAGCTGATTTTCAAAGTCCTTTCCAAGGTTCTAGGAAAGTTATATCTATGCCTTGGATCTTATGAGTGCTTTTATATGTCACTGTAAAGTATATTGATTTTAAGGAATAAATGTTTATTCTTTTAACTCCATGAAAACTACTATTTTCCTCTAACTCCTGATGATTTCATAGCATGGTTACAATGGATTTTTAATATCTTTGTCAGAAAGGGAGTTCTGAAGCTTTCATAGAATCCAAAATGTTAATGGGTCGCTAATACTGGTCACCCAAAAAAATACAACAGTGTAACTGTAAATTCCTACTCCTCTTATTTATTCCCCTGTCACTCTATTGAGCTTATAAAAGTCAATTACAATGTAGCTGCGGCTAAACCAGCAAAAATCAAACCTGGCTCTATATTTATCCGGTCCATCATGATTAAGGGATTTTTCTTCACTGCTGTGTTAAAGAAGGATCTTGCCTGGTTGTTCTCTGTAACCAATTTCCCATCCAGACAAAAACTCCTCTCTCAGGTGTGGGGTAATGGCAGCATTGCTGCTGATCCTTTTAGGGACAGTCCAGCTGCACACTGCTGCTCGCTGTACCACAGCAACCCACGTGATTTGCACTGAGACATGCTAAACCTCTCAGGTTAAAAATAATCCTCTCACAGCTATTCAGCATTTCTCCATGGTCCCCAAATCTCCCTGTGCTTCTCTGACAAAGCAGAGGGGACCAGCTCAGCCCAGAGGGTCACCATGGACTGGAGGTGACACCTGACACCCTGTGAACTCAAGCAAGTGCTGGCAGCACCGGGACAGAAAAGCAGAACTTGTCCAAGGGTGGCTTCTCCATGAAAATGCCAGAGCAGAAATTTGTTTAAAGGTCAATCACTGAAACCATCTCCTGTTCAAAAGACTTTTCTTCCAAGGTAGATCAGATTTCCAGGGGAAACAAATGGATGCTGTTTCCCTGCTGAAACAAAGAGTGTCTAAATGCCAGCTGGCTTGTGAGATTAGAGACCTCAAAGGTCCCTTTTCAATCGCTAAAATCACAACGTGATGCCCTGTAACACTTTGAACTGCACAGAGATGTGACCAAGGCAGATATTTGAGACTATCAGAGAAACAATGCAACTTTTGTACCTATTCCATCAGCTGGTTCTCCAGAATAGAAATACTTCTCTTGCAGTTACTGTAGCTGAAGATTCAAGTTCGTGACACAGATTTTACTAAAGAAATGTTTTCGTCTTTCCTGCTTGTATTAAATTATCTGTCACACTCTTTTCATTCAATTTGTTCTTTATTTCAAGAACCTTACTATTAGTTCAATAGCATGGGTTTTCTACAAAATATTTGAGAAATATAAAACTCTATCTACAAAGTCACGTTTCCTTCTAGCATGCTTTTCACATAAAGATCAGAGGCAGTGAGTGTTAACCCCACCATAAACTAACTAGAAATTACAATTAACTGGGGGGGAAGAATATTCTAAACCAATATTGAATTAGGAGCTCTAACAGCACCAAAAAGCTAAAAAACTGTCAAGTTGACAAGAAGTAAAAGCCTAGCATCTTATATACACCAAAAGGCTGCCAGACCACAGAGCTCTCTGAGAGCACTCACCAACAAAAGCTCAGAGTAAGCTCCATTCCAAAATTATTACCTCTGCAGTGAAAGTAAATATGCAATGGTGGGCATGGTCCTGCATTAAAAAAAAAATCATCAACTCCCTGATGCCTGATATCCCTTGGCTAAGCCATGACTTTTTTATTCTATATATGTTTTTATACATATATACAAATGAAAAGTTTCAATGAATTCACAATGTAGTCATTTAATTCCTTGGTCATACCCACAGCTAACAACACACCAGCCCTCCTCCTTTCTCTGCACTGATTCCCCACAGAATATTCAGTCAAATTCAAGGTCTTGCTGTTGCACTTGAAAAGTCTCTAAGGAAATGATTTAAACACCCCGGGAGCTCCTCCCTTCACCACACCAACATCTCACCAGAACATTGCTCCCCAGAAACCCTGAGGCTGCCATCCTCAGAGGTGACACTGACAATTATGGCAGACAGGGCTGTTTCCACAGAGCCCTTCAGCTTGGGTTTACACCAGAGAAGTTCACAGTGGTAGTAAATATAACAATAAAGGGAAATTCACTTCTGCAGCTTGGTGTTCTTAGAGGTGGAAAAGATGTAAGGATAAAGGAGGGACATTATTAGCAGAGGAACATTATTAGCAGAGAAAAGCACAGAAAAATGAAATTTAAAAGCTATATAGCCCTGAATATTATGTGGGATATAACACAGGTCAGTATTGCAGTTTCTGTTATTGCTTGGAAAACTGTTTTGCAGTGAAGGTACATGAAGAGCATAAATACAGATAGAAGCAGACTAACAATAATAAGTGTTTCTGTAAGTAAAACCTGTGCCTCTATTAAATAGAATTTTTTAGGAAACACTTGCTGATTGTCATTAATGTAATTATCAAGACACATCCAATTTACACCATATGGGTCACAGTTTGGCCCATATTTTTCCCCCTGACACTGGGACCAGAAAGGCTCTAAAGCTGCTTGTCAGCTTAAAGGTCAACTTCTTTATAAATTAAATGGCCAAATAAGCAAAGGTTTGTGTACCAGTGATACAACACACACAGGAACTGCTGGTTGTGAGGGGTTTGAAATAAAGCCATGAAACCAGGCCATTTCAGAGCTAAGCCTATCAGTCTATCTTTACCTTATCTCCCTGTGTCTGGCTATTGCAGTAATCTTGTACAAAATCATTCAAGGGTATTTTGTCCCATGTGTGCTGTAACACTGACCTGGAGAAGGCATAGTGCTGAATTAATAGATAAGCAAGAACTTTAGATTCCATTTTCATTGATTTTATGGACTTAAGTTAAAACCATTTACTTATTTGAAGGCTTCTTTCTTCTTAATGTTATTTATTTAAATATGTCTCAAGGATACAACCTTCTACACGATCCAGGAGCATGGCTCATTAACATGCAATATTTCATTAATCAGTAGCATTGATTCTTGTGGCTTGTTATAATGATAATGTGCACTGACACTTTTACAATAGATGTTACTCAACATAAGATTTTTATTCAAAGAAAGTGCCAAAGACTTTTCTTGTGGCCCTTATATTCACATGAACAGCACTACTAAAACCCACAAAAGGAGCAGACACATGGCTGAGCTATTACAGGATAAAAATTGTACCCACGTTTGTTCACAGTAAAGTGAAAAACCATCTTCACTCCTTTATATTAAAAATGCACAAAGACAAATAAATTGTTTCTTTAAAAAAAAAAGTTACCTATTTCAAATTAACACCCACCAAAGGCTTCTGCCTAAAATTAATTGTCTATTTTGTCTCAGAGTGCTTACAATTACACAAAGCCATGCTCCAGACAAAGCTGCAAAGTCAAATATTCCAGGAGTTAGGATTTCAGCACATAATTCAAAGGTTGTGTTTTCTTGGGAATGTTGCTATACCAAAAGCACGTAGAAACTTCACAATTGTGAAATTACATCTATTTGCTCTCTTCCACCTCCTCCCTGCAGTTCCACTGCAGAGCTGCACGTTGGATTCACCAGGGTCAGGCTTTGCAGCCTCCCCCTGACCCTGTGCAGTGGATCCACTCCATCATCTGACACGGCCAAAACTGTGCAGAATCCACCCAGGAAAACCCCCAGGTACAGCCAGAATTGTTACCTGCTGCTGCAAAGCCCTTCACTGAAACCAGGCAAAATGACAAATCAGTGGTGACACTCATCCCTTTATTCATATAGGATAAACATATAAGCTCATTACTGGCCCATTCTATCCTATTTCTATAAAGCCATGTGGAAATGTTTGATATCATGAACATACTCAGATTACTTTCAGCTGTAGGAGAAAGGAGCCAAACTTGTTAAAAAGTAGCACTGTGTGTGTACATGTGAGTCTCTATGTGTCACATATATATATGTGTGTATATATATATATGCACAAGGCACTTCTTCCCAGTGTCTGTGCCTCTCTGTGCCAGCCACTTGTTTTACCTCTGCCACCTGACTGACAGAACATCTAACCCGAGGCTGTGCCTCAGCCAAAGCCTGCACAGTGACATGTGTCATGTGCTCCTGCCAGAAATCCAGCTCTTCCCATGAAACCAGCAGGTACTGTGATCATGACACACCATCTGGAGTCACCAGGCTATTTTGTCTTTTCTTAAGAGGTATTCATTCAGCTTCTAAAAGGTCAGATTTGAACCATCTGTGATGGAACTGGTTGGAGTATTTGTGATAAAAAAGTCAAACTTCAGCTCAGACAGCTCAAGGCCTGAAAATAATTAGGGAAGGAAAAAAATTGTTCTGAATAATCTTTTTTTTTCTTTTTTTGATATGAAATACCTGACACAGATTAATTTGGCAATATTATTTGAGCTAACTTACTGCTATTTTACTTTAAAATACCATGATGATTCTTTTAAGTTTTTCCCTTCAGCTTTGATGAAGGATGAATAATTTCACATTAAATTTAGGTGCACTTTGGATCTTTTTTTTTTTTTTAATTATTATTCTCCAGATTGTGATATGCAGCATTAGAACCAAACCTGAGATGAGTCAGGACTCAAAAACTGTTGGAACTGTTACCACTCTCACAAAGGTGGATGTGAGCTGTTGTATGACACCTCCATATGGGAGAATTGGATTTTCATCAATATTTCAGCTAGATACCTACACTTTTGGATATTCACCTGAGACAAACACTGCATCACTCTAACAATCAGATATTAGAAAAGCAAGGTTTATAAACATGGTAGCATCTTCTAACAGGCCTGGCAGGCTTGTTGGAAAAAGAAGGTGTGAGCTAAACAAAACAAAATTGCAATTTGCTACAACTGCTTAATATCACAGAATTGAACCTTAAGTTTTTCTTTCCAGCTTTAACTTAGCATGGTGTTAGATTTTACTCTGACCAGAGGAAAAAAGGACACTTGCATAAAACTCTATCTTCTTTTCCCTACCACGTAAGCAGAAGGCAGAAATCGTGGGCTATCATTGCCAAAGTAACCTTGTAATTTAGTAACCATTTATCACTTCATGAACTTTCAAGGTAAAGGAGGAAAGAGTGCAGAAATAAAGCAATGAACTAAGAGTAGAAGCTTGCGTTTCCTAAAATATTCTACCAGTCATGCATTTCACCTTTTTTTTTCCCCCTTAAGACTATACCAGGAGAAGTTATGGCAAATTGATAGCAGTCACAAATCCTCAAATACAGAGTCAAGCTTTGAAAAGCTATGCAGGAGTAAATGAGCCCTCATTTCATTTTACCACATCACTAAAATTCCTCAATGGCCTTTTCCCTGCATATTTTATATTCTCCCTGCTTCTTTCTTTTCTTACACAAGGCAATGTTTCCACTGCCATAGGAAAGAAACAAACCTTGAATGCTATTTATTTACTGCAGTGAGAAAAAAGCTGATTCAATGTAATAAGATTATAATTGTAATAATTGAATGCTAGAGAAGCAATTTTCTTATATATTATGTGTGTGCTGACAGGAGTCAATGAACTAAAGTGCTGTATATACATAGTCTAAAGACATTTGAAAATAATCAGTAACTGAACTCCTGCTTCCAGGGCTTTCCATATAAATCTAAGCCAATGAACTGCATGCCAGGTTCTATGTAAATCTAAGGCAAAATGTCCCCCTCACCATTTGAATTAATATGAGAACAAAATGTCATTTTGATCATAAATAGCTCAGGTCACAGCCAAGCCATAGAATCTGCTCCTGCTTTTAACCCTCTCAGGTTTTGATCTTTTAATTAAATTTCTTTGGTGTTCACCCTTAAATCTGTTGGTGTTTTCCCACCACAGAATGACAGAAACAGCTGGGCTGGATTGCTTTGATATTGCATAAAAATATATTCCATATATACAATTCTGTTCCATAGGCAGCACATTATGAAATGCAGTTAATATGTCAGGAAATAATCCAATATTCTCCAACTGAATTCTGAGTAACAGATCCTAAATGATTATTATGATGGCTCTTGCACTGTCAGTGTTAAGTTTGTCCACACTATTTATCAATTGTCCTAACAACATCCCAGACTCACTTAAAAAACCAAAGCAGCAGGAAAACACACTGGATTTACCTGTTTGCCTGTTCTTACATTTATCCTATACCAAAGTATGCTTGAAAACCTGCCATAGAATACAGAATATAACTGCCTTTTTATCTTCAAAAGGTCAGTTTCTCAGTAGTTAAATAAAACTGGTGAAAACAAGTGTTTTTCAACCCATTATATGAAAAGCTTTTTCCACTGTTACATACACATCCCTGCTTGTGGCAGTGCCTGTAATTCCAACCTTTTAGACCTCATAAAAACACAATACATAAAAATTACAAAATATATAGAAACATGGCACTCTGCTGTTACCTATACTTTTATATGTAGGAAGATGTCAGTCTAAATTTCCTCACTTACCTAGGGAAAAACACTAAAATCCAATTTCTGGGGTTTAGCATTGTACCTCAGTAATGCTAATCCAGTTCCCTGAATGCCAAGCAGGGTTCCCAGGCCACCTCCTTCACTACACAGTAGCTGGAGCCCACTACCAGATTAACTACTAGGGTAAAAAATTAAAAGGCAATTGTGTATTGCTGATTTTACAAGTCATTTACAAATGGTAAATTTAGATGATGCACTTGATGAAAAACATCTGTATGATTGCACATATCTCCACCCCATACAGGCCACACAGCAAAAATAAAGTACCTGCTTGAATATATTACTGGTATCAAATTTCATTTGTGACAGCAGTGAAAGCAAGGACAGAAACTTGGAGATGATCATAAGATTCAAAAACCTCAACCCCCAAACCTTTTTAGATACTTAAAAGATTAAAATTATGTTTTAAAACCAAAAATAAACAACCCCACCAAATACAAAACCCAGTTCTGCTTTGTCAGATAAGCAACAGGAGACTATTGGCCAGATGTGAGGGATGTTATTCATATCACTAAATGCTCTTTTACAAAGAAATATTTTTAGGTTGGTAGAGTAATCCCCACAAACAGCATAGCCTGGAACACAAAATATGAGCTTTCAGCAAGCATTTAGTGGCTGCAAGTGAGAAGAGATCAAAAATCTGCATCATTCTTTACCATTATTCTTACTGGGACTCTGGCAAAGCTCATGGCTTCAAACTGGCCCAGCCCAGCAACCTCGGGGAGCACCTGAATCTCACAGATGTGCTACACAAACCCTCCTGAACAGCCCAAACACCACAGGGGCAATGAACTGAACACATGCTTGGCTATTCTTGACTAGAGACAGCTCAGCTAAAGGCTGATGGGTCCCTGAGATGATGGCAAACAGCAAGAGGGAACAAATTCATCCATTGCAGGATGGTGTTTGGGGAGTTCATTAAACTGCAGGATGAAGCTGTGGAGTCCCCCAAACCTCATGTGAATTCTGACCTGTCAGTGCTTTCACAGCCAGGCAAGAAAAGCAGGGTTCAGAGCTGAGCTTTGTCTCTCCAGTGTTGGCTTAGTGGATTACCCAAGCATTACAGCCTGTCCAACAAACAGCACATTCCCAAGCAGGAGGTTTGCCTGGCTACCACAAATGCTGCAGTGGCAACCCAAGAGCCTCCACTCACCTCTCTGCAGGCTTGCTTTAACAAGTCTCTCAGCCCACCCAGCAAGGAGCTGGCAAAAGGAATTGACAAAGTCCCCAAAATATCTGGTAAATATTTATGTAAGCTTAATGTGCTGCAGAGAAAGTATCATCATGTGATTAACGCTGAGAGCTCTGAAAAGCAGAGATGGAAAAGTCTTCACCAAAAGAGTTGCCAGGCTTTGGGACAGGGAAGCTGTGAAGTCACTGTCCCTGCAGGTATTTAGATATAACTGGGGACCTGGTTTAGTGGTGGCCTTGGCACTGGCTGAGTTAATGATTTGATGACCCTACAACTGTGCTTTATTTTTATGCTAGGGTCAATGTTTATTCTATGATAAAGTGGTAGTGGAGGCAATTTTTCAACAAAGTTCAGTGCTCACAGAAAGTGCCTCTGAAGCTACACTTGAACAGAAGAATTTTCAGAATGTGAGAGGCTTGGAAGATAAACCAAAAGCACTTAAAAATGGAAAGGTACTTGGAATTTTCTGGTAATCTCCACTTTTTGAGAGGTATATACAAAGTAGAACCGTGCAAATGCAAGGACTAGTTCTCCAAAAGAAAAAAATTAAATTTAAAAAATGAAGAGTCACACAGAAAAGTCAGTACAATACAGCTTATGGTGTAAAAAAAATTATATTTATATATATAGACTTTATAAATAAATATATATATATATGTAAGTATCAAGAATAAGGAAAAAAACTCCACAACTGTCTCCTTCTACTGGAGCTCAGGCCCATGACTGTTGGCTGGGGGTTTATATTCTAGGATGCAATAATTGAAGGTCATGAGTGGAAATCCCCCATTGCTTTTAGTTCACAGCTAAACCAAAATGAAGGTGGATGACAAACACTTCTTGATTGTTTCTGTCAATCATTTTTCCAGCTGAAATGAGAAAAACTACTCAGGGTTAACTGAGGAAGCAGAGTTGGAACTCCTTTGATATAAATGGGAATTGAACTCATGGGACTGGGCTGCTGAGAAAGACTTTGTAACACGTTTTCATCTTTCCCAGGATTTGGTTTTTTTTTTAAATTCTCAAGGCATCTTGCAAAGTCCACATTTATTCACTGGCATTTAGGGAGTGAACCAAACCCACTGAAGTCAATAGGAGTCTTTTCATTGACTTCAGTAACCTTTAGATCAGTTTTTTAAGAAAGACTGACAGAACAGAGATGGAAGATCTGATAAAACTCCCCAATTTGCTGCAAGCCTTGGCCATTGTGTTTTTACTTATGAAGGAATCTATAACATGAACTTTTTTCCAGGTATATGTGACAAAAATAAGTAAATTTGACTGCTTTTACTGTGGTAGATGTTATGAGCACTGGATATTTGATGAAGTGTAATACATTAATCTTAGCCAACTCATGGAAGAAAAAAAATATTACCCCAAACACAATAAATACATTATAAATACATTTCTTACTATTCTTGAACATACATTGAATTGGCTATTAAAGAAATTGAATGCAGTGAAATGTTAAATAAATTTAATTTTAACTGAAATTCATGTGCCAAAACTATACTGAATTTGATATTAAAATGACTAAGTATAACAACATGACAAAATAATATGGTATATCAGAAAAAGCTTAAAATGAGAAAAATTAAAGCATTTGTCTTCCATGGTTTGACAAGACTTTCTATTCTGTTCATTCAAACCTTTCTTGCTGGCTGATACAGTTTAAATATTAATATCAACATAAAATTTAAATGAGAAAAATAAATTTTAGACACACAAAAGCAATTTTCAACATTCTAGTACTAAAGAAGAGCTTATTACTTGCTAACGTGTCCCTTCCCAAAGCTGTACATAAAACACACACTCTCAAAATGCACCAAAACCAGAATTATTGCTTGCAGCCCTGCCAATTTCCATGGAATACTTGTAGTGCCAAAGGGCAAATCCCAGTTCTGCAATCAGCCCTGAACTCTGCCTCCCTGATGAGAACAAGTGAATATTTTGGTAAGGGCTTCTCTAAGCCTGGCCTAAGTATTTCAGTATGTCTCACATCCCGAACAATTTTCTTGCATTTTAAGGAAAGGATTCTTCAGGTTCTTGCACCCCATGGAAACCAGGCAAGCTTTCCCAAGATAAATGCTCTATATCACAACATAGGTTTTATTACACTCTTTAAGGGAAATTGCAAGTTTCAGGCCATTCATCTGGTCTCAGCAACAGAAACTGAGATGCTGAAGCTAAAGAGGAAGCACAGCTTTTTACTTTCCACTGGGTAATAAGTTATCCAGCGCCCACTAGAGTGGGCTTAGTTTTCAAATTATTGAAGGATATATGACTAAATTAATATTTCATGTTATTTCCTAACAAAACCTATTGCAAGAAGCTACTCTGTACTGGCACAGGAGAGAATGGTGCTGTAATTTCATAGACTTTCAATGCCTCTCATCTTAGACCATCCAGCCATGAGTCACAGATGCCAACATTAAGTGCAAATTTCAAATCTCCAGGGATTAAGGCATGGGGGCACAAAAGGAATGCAGCTAACTCAGGCTCCAAGTCAGCTCCACACAGACTGAGGCAGAACACACCCTCTTGAACAAGAAATGGTCACCACAAATGTTATCAGCTTTTTCTAAGACATATCAAATTGTTTTAAAGACAACTATAAGCAGATGAAATTGAGAGCTTTTCCAAGAACATATGAAACATATTAGGCTCTGGAGAGGTTCTATACATTCTATACTCCTTAATTCCTCTTCAATGTTCCTTTGTTCCCCAGCTTTTTAAATATTAAATTACTTCTTTTATGCGTTATAGACTTCCTTTTCTATTGTCCTTACCCCTCCTACTGTCTCCCCAGCACCTCTCTGCATTCTCTCATATTTTCCAACCACGCTCTGTTCTTCCTTTCCCATCCTCTACCTTTGCATTTCTTGCCGTTCTTACCTTCCCATTTACTTCCTCCTTTAGATCATTTCTGTCACTGGTGTACCAGGAATGACACAGACTCCAAAGACAATTCAGATGGCAAAGCACAAAGCTAAGTTTATCAGCAAACCCATCCCTTTTATACACTGTTCCAACACAGGTGGACCTGGTTTGTCACTTAATCAAAGCACCATCACCATTGGCTAATTAAAAAACCACCCCTTGTGCTAAACATATTTCCATAACACATTCCACATGTTCCAAAGACCAGGTGCAGCTTGTTAGGATAAGGATTATTTATAATTCTTTTCTCTGAGCTTCTCACAGCTTTTCCCAGAATGATGTGTGGGAAACTATCTGTTTCTCTCTGTGACCAGAGAGCCACTACCACACCTTTCCCTTCTCCTTCAGCTTTCTCGCTTTCCAGAATCATTCGTTTCCTCCATCCTTGCCCTGCCATCCTTTTGTTTGCTCAGTTTTAAGGCATGCCTCAGTGTTCTCACTGGTGACAGAGCGCTGCACGGAGCAGGCAACAAACTCCAGGCGTGCTCAACATCTGCACTCAGAGACAAGGACAGGCATTACAAGTCTGATTGCACAAGACTTGAGACTTGTTTGTACTATCTGAAGGGTTTGACATGTTCTTTGCCTTTGGTTTTAGTCTTGTGAGGGTTTTTTTCAATAGTAGAGACACACGCAGTTTAGCAGCCACTGCCTTTGTTCAAGCATAGCCTGAAGGAAAACAGAGATAACCCCCAAAGTCCCCTGTGTCACATTATTTTCCACATATTTCACCCAGTATTTGAGAGCATAAAATCCAATCAATCTCATCCTGAATTGCACAGAGATCTTCCCATCTCTTTAAAGATCAAGCAGGTCAGTGATTTGTCTTATTTATCCCACACTTCCATTAGGTTTTTAAGAGACAGCAGCTTTATTTTGCAATAACAACGTGGCTCGGTACTGCAGAACAGAACATCACCTCACAGCAAACCTCTGAGCAGTTTCAAAGGCTGCAATATTGAAACAGGAGAAACCAAGTAATTCTCATTGTTTGCCATGATGCTGAAAGATTTTTAGCACTCTGCATCTTGAGGAAGAGCAAAAATTACATCTCTATATATGAGAAACCTGAATTAATTAAAAAAGCAATCATTAGTGAGATTGCTGTACACAAAGTATTATAACATCATTTAATAGGATGAGTGAATGTTTGCAAAAGGATAGGGTTGTGCTCATATTTTGGCAACAAGTGACTGTTTCAGTGATTTATAAAAATCCTTTCTTAGCTCCTTTTGTACAAAGAGTTTTCATTTTTAATTCGTATAGATCTGCCCACTCCAGTCTGGCACTTAATTATGAATTCTCAAGAAACCTCTCCTTCAATGTAAAAAGTCCCTTTTGTACAAGGCCTTTGACAAGAGGACAGAAGGTCCCCATGATTTTCCCTGTCTTTTGTTAAATCATGAGCTAATAGAAGCAAACCTCATCATCTCTCAGGATAAACTGCTCTGTTAGGCTGCTGGAAACCTTGCCAAGGTGCAGCACCCAGGCCTCAGCCTCCTGACAGAAAGCTGTCACTGACCTGGTCAGACAGCTTTTGTGTCCTTTTGGAATCCTAGAATGCAATTTTGCTACTGATGATCCTGTTTGTAGGTATTTTTAAATCTTGAAAGTCAGATTAAAATTTTTATTACGAAGATTACCTAGAAGTCTCTGATCATGGCAGACAATCTCACACTTACATCTGCTCATCATTCATAAAAGGAATGACATGTTAATGAGGGAAATAACCTGGAAAATGAACTCTTTCAATTTTAAGACTGAAAATTTTCTTCAATAGCAATGTCTGTGATCTAGAAGCCTTACAAAACCACAAAGACTTCTGCCCAGACAAAGTGCACAATGTATTTAAAGATGCTGCCTGAATGATCTAAGAAGCATTCTCATTGTTGATTCACTTTTGTGATATTTTTGCTCTTTGTTTGCTGAATCCTTACAGTGAAAATGTCACCTCAATTATTGCCTTTGCACTTGGGAGAATGTCATGGACCAAAAGGTAGCATTATAATATTGGATGTATAAAGCTCAGTTCTGAAAAATTAAGGCCCATTGAAAGACTCCAAATGCTATTTGGCCACGAAAAAACTCTAGATACTTGCACCCCAATCAGTTTTCATTTACAGTCCTAAATTCACTGCAGATTAGAACCTATAAGGTTTAGGATCTATTTATATGAACTACATTTTGGCTAGTTGAGAAGTACTTGCCTCTCTTTACTATCCTTATTGATTAATAAATGAAAGCTGACTATGTCAGAAATCTTTTACCTTGTAGAATTTTTTATCTTGCTGTTCTCCGTCTTTTTTCAAAGCCAGACACTGTTATAGAACAACTTAAATGCAAGAATTTCATAATCCTAATTATCTTCCAAGTTTAGGATATCTTGTAGACAGAATTTTTTTTTTGTTTATATGCACCTGTAAGTGTGAATTTTGGAAGACTGGTGGTTTCCTTATGGAAATTCTCCTGAAGCAATAAGGAAGCACACGTAAATGGTGTGGCAAATTAAATGCAGATGACTAAAAATTATCAATAAAGCAGGTTGTGGCACTTCAGTTTCATGTGCTCAGATTTTATTGAGCACTCCAATTTATGTGTTGTCATCATTAGAGTTAATATTTACATGCTCAAATCACACTAAACGAGCAGGTCCTTAATTTCAGTGATTTTTCAGCAGTTGCTCTAATTTCTGCCTCTTCACTTGTAGCTGGCAGTTGTTTCTTTTTGCTACTGAGATATCATCACCAGCTAGTGAGGTGTATGTACTCTCTTTCTGTATCACTGATAGGCACTAAATGTTCTTACTTTACTAGGCTTCCTTGTTCTGTTTTACTCAGAGAAGTAAAAATACAAGGAATTAATAACATGAGCACGTTTGTGGGACATCCACATCCCTGTAGCAAAACTGCACAGACTGAGATGTGAGAGCAAGAGACAAAAAAAGTGGATGTTTCATATAAAAAAGAGATTGAGATGACTATTGAGACTGCTATCACATAAAAAGACACAGACAACACGATGCTAATATCCAGATATTAAATGCATACCTATTTATTTCCATTTGTGCCTCATCTACACTAAACCCTCCAGCTATTGAAAACAGCAATCTTTGGCTGAGCAGCATGGTAGATGACAACAGCAGTAACAGCATTACTTTGTTACAGACTTCCCCACACAGCCCTCATCTTCAATTTGGACACTTTGTCCTCATTAGGAGAGTTGCACCCCCTTTCTGTGGCTGGATTCACCAGGGCCAACCCTTGCACGTGTTCCAAACTCCCCTCAGAAATGCTCAGTGTTAAAAACCCCTAACTCTGGATGTTACACAGCACATCCCAGAAGCAGTAAGAACAATTGATGGCGATTACAGCAAATTTTATAAGATGGTAAAATAGACAAGCAGAAAATGTAAAGACAGCAATTTATGGGGCAGAGGAGAGTGCAAAGCTCTCATCCTGCCACTGCACCCGTATTGCAATTGATCTGCAGGACAGAAACTCCACTGTCAACCAGCTTATCTCAGCATTTTGTTGACAGCCAGCCCATGAACAAAAGCTTTGGTGCCTGCTTTAGGACAAATCCATCCAGTCATTTTCCCAGCATGGGAGCTGAGCTTTTTGACAGGCAATGCTGAAGCAGGAACAGAGAAACCTGAACACAAATGCAACTGTGCAATACCAGCTTCTGCTTGCTGGAGGTCACCAGCACAACCTGTGGTTGAAAGATCCTGGATAAAATTCTGAGAGAGATCTGCTCCAAAGCCTCATGTACCAGCTCAGATCTGCTTCCAGAGCTGCCCCACACCTTTCATAACCACACTTTAATAGCGTGGTTAGGTTAAAGGAGTCAGGATTTGTTTTTACACAATATTCCCCAAAGCCAGTTTTTCAACTTGCTGCACAGCAAATCTGCTCCAGCACTCAGAGAATACTACTATCAGAAAAGTGAGAACTCTTCACTCACATTCACAGAAATAAATAAATAGTGTCATGTCTCTTTTTCATGGAAAATGATCATTAATTCCATGTCTTTGTTATATAGCTGTGTGCAACACTGGTGGCACTCAAAGACCAGCAGACAAAGGCTGGCACCAAGTGCAACAATGGATTCTGACTGCACATTACTTCACACTCCTGTAAAGCAGCCCTGCAGGCACTGTGCATTGTGTCCAGGCTCACCCCCAGCACTGAGAAGATGCTGATCCCACACCACAGGGTGCTGCCAGGGCAGAAACAGAAATAGCCTCCAACAAAGCTGTCAAGCAGGGACAAGGAACTTCTCCACAGCAAAAACCTCAGTAAGTGGGAGGTGAGGCAAGGAGGGGGTCAAACACAGCCAAGGGCCTGTTGGGAGCTCAGCACGCCTCTGTAGCCAGAGTGCTCAGGTGAAATGTTTCCTTCCAAGGGCTCCCAGGTGTAAGGTAGTTCGAGTTCAGGTAAACTAATAAGAATTTAACGTTCAGCTTTTAAAAATCTTTACCACTGCCAGGGGTAAAGAGATCTGCCTTGTCACCAGACAGGTTGCAATTTAGCAACTGAAGGGAAAACACATTTGTTTGAACAGTTAATTTGTTCTCCTGGGGGCTGAAAGCCATCTCAGAAGTTGTTCTTTGTTTGTAAACAAAGGTGGGGGGCAAAAAGTGCCCACAGGATCTGCTGATCCCGGAATTGCATTGACCTGGATACTTTGCCAGGTCATGCTAACACTTCAGTAAAACCACATTCCTCCATTCCTGATTATCCCCACACAAACTCCCAAGTGTTATCCCAGAGTTTAGAGCTCTGCTGAACCAGGCACACACCACTGTGGCACTCCCCACCTGAAGCAGTGGTTAACATCTCCCTATTCAGAGGAAAGACACAAACACAGAAAGGTGCAAAGTCACACAGGCCCTCCTGTCCCCTCAGACTCTCCTGCACGACAGTGACTGTCACACCTGGGGCAGCACTGCCAGCAGGGCACTGCAGCCCCACAGACAGCAGGTTTGGGTGTTTTACACACAGGTGGCCCATGTTACCACTTTTAGCATTAAAAGCCTTCTCTCTCAGGCACTCTGCACAGCCTGTAAGTACAGGCATGAGCAGTGTCTGTGGCTGATGGGGCCAACATCACCCTGGCAGCTGCAGGGGTGCAGAATCCACAGCCAGCTGTGATGTGGGCAGGGATGAGGCTCTGCCTGGCGAGCCCCTGGGCCCCTCTGTACCAACCCCTGTTTCCAGAGGTTTGCAGCCAGCCTGGGAGAACTCACCCCTGACAAAAGCACAACACAAAGGTCCAGGCTCTGCTGGTTTTCCCTCTGTTGCTGCTGTTTACAAGTCAGAACTAAACTTATTGCTAGACAGTGTGAAAGGCAGAGCACAAGACAGCTCGCCCTCAAAATTATGGGCCCATGAAAACTTAAATTTGACAAACTGCTAATTCATGCTATTTAACTGCTCTTTTTAATCCAAGTAGGAATGTAAATAAAGCTAATAAAATCTGATGAGAGATGTACGTCTGACTAAAGCAGTAATTCCTTTCCAAAGAAATATAATCAACAGATTTATGACATGGATTGAAGTAGCCATTGCAACCTCATGGGTAATGGATCTTGGGCTAAATTCTGCACCCAGTTGGGCTAAACACGTTTTTGTTCTAGATACAGAGTAGAAGTTTCACATAATTCTAACACCTTCATTTTCCCACGGGCATTCCTGGGCCTGCAGGAGACATACTCAGCTCTGGGATTACAAAAACACTCCACTGAAACAAGCTGTATCAGGAGCAGCAATTTGAGCAGGACAAACTGGAACAGTTATTGGCATCACTTAACTGCAGTCATGAAGCAATCAAAGCCACTGTGGAAAGAGGAGCAGGAGCTCTGACATGAGGAGAGAGAAGGGCTGAGGCAGCTTAGCCTTCACTTCAGCCCCTCCTCAAGTGAGGCTGCAGAAGTTTTGGGCTGTTTTGGGTCCCGTGGAGGAGAAGAGCTCCAGCCCCACCAGGTACTCTGCAATGGGTCAGTTTGGATATAGGGAAATTTCACATCACCTTGGAGCAACTGGAAGTGCTTTATCTGCTGATAATCCCCCTCCCAGCAGGAGGACACATAATCAATCCCCACATGCCTCACTAGTTGCACGAATTGGGAGAGAATTCGTTTTTCCCCAAAACTCAAGGACATTGAGAGGTTAAATGAAGTGCTGACAGTCAGTCACTGAACAATGTATCAAATTATTGAGGGATGTAAAGGTGATCAGTTGTCCTTAGCCTAATGCCCACCCAAAAATGAGAGAAAAATTCTATTTGAGGAGAAATTAGACAAAAATCAGAATTATCAAAATCTGGTGGGAGGATTCATGGCTGCAGTGTACATCTCTAAATATGCCCAACTGGGGAGAACAGCAAGCCCATCTAGAGCTGAGGAGAGAAAGTCTTACTGCTCCAAATTATTCACACATCAGACATTCTGGGATGGATTAAAGTCCTCTCTGACAGCAGCAATCATTAATGTGTGGTACAGAGCCCAGCATTTGATCAAAAAGCAGCATTTAACACATGTGATAAAGAGAGGAAAAAATGCATTATCCAAGATGCCGCCAGTGTGGAGGACGTATCCAAGCCATCTTATGCTGCCATTACTCAAACATCCCTAAAGAAGGTATAAATAATAAGGTATAAATAATCACTGCCTGGTTATATTTGCTCTGTGCAGACACAAGGCCTACCATAAACATAAATGATAACTGGACTTGTTAATTCTTACAGGAGGAAGAAACCCAAAAAATTGTATTTCCATTATTACGAGAGAAGATCGACTGACTTAAAAAGCCACCCTGAATAAAAGGAAAAGGGAAAGCTGCACTGCAAAAAGTCTGCCTCTAAAACAAAACAAAAAAAAATCCTGATTGCATTGCATTAAAACTTAAGTTTAAAAGATAGCTGGCAAGCTCTAATTAAAAAAAAAAAAACTGCAGAAAAAAAATGAGGCATAATAAGGAAATTGAATCTATCAGTGAGGCACAGATCTATTCCTATATTGGGATTTTCAAAATATCAATAAAGATGCATAAAAATGATTATTCACTAAGAACTCCTGTTCATGTCTGGAAAAATAAAAGATATGTGGTTATGCTACACAGTTCATTTAGACAGGGTTTTATCCCTACAGTAATTGAAGAAAACCAGTCATCTAATAATGGCAGATTTTAAAAATGAGCAAAATGTTTCACATCTTCTACAAGAATTATCTGCTTTCTAATACATCTTGGCACGCTGCAGATATTCCAGGAGACTCAGAAATTCAACTCTTTTGGCAAAAAATTGTCAAGTGCAAAGCAAATGAAATCTGTACCTGCAACCCATCGGGTTGACTTTGATCGTGAGCAAAACAGGTACCAGCTGCCAAGTGAGTAAAGAAATTGGAAGAGAAAAAAAATCATGCCATTCACCTTGGTTTTATGCAAAAACATGTTTTTAAGTCTTCTCCAAAAAAAAAAAAATTGCTCTCAGCTTTAGTTGACAACAAAAATCTCTCTGTGAGACATTTAATGTTGAAGCACACAATGTTCTAATAAAAAAATAGCATTACACAGAATTAAAGTGGCACATTTAAATGTGCTAAATGTGCACATTACTATGCTAGGCTGACAACTCTGAAAGTTATTGTGAGATATTCATTGCTCACTAGAGGTGCTGCTACTATGGGTCTTTGAACATCTGTTCTTGGCCCTACACAATGTCATAGTACTTTTACCAGTAATTCAAGAAAATCTTAAGGTCATATAGCCTAATATACTACGTTTTGTAGAGCCATGAATACAAAAAGCCTTCACACAGGGGAATCCTGATTGGAGTCTTCTGTGCTGGAAAGCTCTGAAAAGGCCATCAAAAGGGATAATCAATTCAACATTTTCTGTGAGAGCTCACATAGATCCTGGCTATATAAACAAACATCAGGAAGGTGTAGCTAAATGGCATTATGTTTGTATGAAATTTTAATGATCCTATTCTTCAAGCACCCTCCAGTTCTTGGATAGGTACTTTAAAAGAGTTTTTAAAAAATATGGAGAGGGTGCAGAAAATGAACTATAAAACGTCCAACTCCCGGTTAGGTGTTTTCCCCGAATGAAGAATTTCTTTCTAGAAATTGCCAAACCATCTTTTTCTGAAGAAGAAAATAATATTCTTAACTCTGAGACGCTTCCAAAGAGCAAATATTTTGCCTTTGAAATACACCTCATTGCACCAGATGGTGTGTATACATATATTTTTAAATGTTCCTGTGGATGGCTACTCCCACATATTCCTTACAATAGCACCTTCATCACTGTTCAAGTCATCCAGACAGCCTCAGAGGCACACAATTGCAAACTGAGTCATGCAAGAAACTAGCAAAGTAGAGTAATCAGGAACAAAGGATGCCATTCAGCTACAAGAAACTCTTGAGCCTGTTAACATCCCTCAGAGCAGTGCTACTATTTAGTACTTAGCACTTTTAGCAAGATCTAGAAATCATGCAAAAACCTAGCAGACCAAATATAGGGAGGTTTTAAAGTCGCACATATTTGTCCTGCGGACTGGAAAGACTCCTCATAGTTAGTTAATATTTTATTGACTTAATGCACCCAGTTCTTGAAGGAATAAAGCACAGGATTCTCACTGCTGTGCTCTGGCCACTCACACTTCCCTGTGACTCTGGTATCTTCTCTAGATGGTGGCTCATTCATCACCTGTGCGGGTGTAACACCCATGGCCTTAGTGCCTAGTTTACAACACAGAGCAGAAAAACAAGCCTTATGACCAGATTTTCAGCTGATCTCAAGAAACCCAATTATTCTGCATGAAGCTCTACCTATTTCTCAGCAGAGAAACCTTGACCCATCTACTTCACTCAGCAGCTCTATCACATTTAATCTTTTTCTTCTAATCAGCCTCTGCATTTATCCCTCACGTTTCTACAAATGCAATATTTTGCTGATACAGTTTTTCCATCATGTCAACTCTACTTTAATTTTTTTTCTTTCCTTTTTCTAATCTTTGGTGTAAAAGCTACCTTAGAATGAGCATGCCTAGCTGTAAATTAAACTTCAAAATTAAAACCCAGACAGCAGCTCCCACAGAGACCTAAAATACTGACCTAAACTGGAGTCAATACCATCTCCTTTCATAGCCAGCCAAATTGTCAGCACAAAGTAATCACTCAATTCCTCACAAAAGTGTTGTCACATCATACCTGACAAACTCACCCTACAAAACCAGAAGAAATTTCCTCTGAGCCTGAAATGCCAGGCTGCCAGTTCTTAGCAATATTACTCAGGCCACATAGGAAATGGCCATCAAAGGAAGACATTCATTGCTCTCAGCACTGCTTACTGGTGCTTTGCTGTTTAAGCAGATTATTCATCTCACAGAATAATACCTCCAGCCTGCCTCAAATACAGATAAATGCATCAAATCCACACAGAGAACTGAGCACATAAGCTCGGGCACACACAACTCTGTACACTTCTGCCACGTCCACTACAAGTGGATCAAAAATGACAGTAAAGAAGAAAAGTCCAGTATTTTTTGTTCACTGAATACTCTGTTGCACACAGTGGAGAAAAGACCATCAGGTACCTGGTAATAGCTTTTCAGACTCTCAGGGAGGATTTCTACTGCATTGAGTGCTGTCATAAGGTTGATATACTAAGGATCAACTGAAAAACAGGAATGATTAACAGAAATCTACCATGGCTAAGTTCTTACCCATCATGTTTGATTTACAGAAATAAATTTCCACAAACCTGCATTGAATAATAAAGGAATATTATTAGGAAAAAAATAATTTCTGATATCACTACACATTTTTCTCTTCAGTAACTTCTTGAATTTAAGGCTGAGTTAGAACTCTGCTTTCATCTCTCCTTGTCTAGTTTGTGCTGCAACAGTAGTGCTGGTTCAAGACTCTCAAGGTTTTTAATTTAACTAGCAAAGGATGTAGTAAAGCACCACATCACAGATTGCAGAACAAGCAAAAGAGCTTTGAAATTGTTATTCCTTTAAGGCAGCTGCTGAGTAATAATGCTGGTTAAATTATGCAAGGAACACTGCATTCTCCCACAGACACACATTTAGTATCTCCTGAGGTTTAGTGTATTACATAGTCGAATGAAAAATGTGAAGATTCTCTTATAAGATTTCTTTGTAAAAATGTTCCTAGAGATAGCAACAGTTCCATAGAGAAGAATTTAGTAGCAGACTTTTTCTTTTCGTATCTATAGCATAAGTATTATAAGGGAAATTAAGTTCATAAAAGTTCTTTTAAAGAAAACCAGAAAATTCCTGTGCCTTGGACTGTATATTCCTTTCAAAGTGCCAGCTCTCAGCCCCAAAAGGAGCAGTGCCCTTTCCAGACGAGGTGCTGCATGTCTTCATTCTGCACTGATGCAATTTTTTGCTTTTTCATCCATGGCATTTCTACCATGATGCAAAGCAGTTTTGCTGAAGCCTTTCAAAGAGATGTTCAGGGCACAGAACTCCCTCTCATCCAAATAGAAATGCTGAGCTGCAATGGCAGCTTGAAGCAGAATTTCTATTTAGTTGTTTGCTTTTCCCCAGTCACGGAATATATTTTGGTTTTGGTGTGTCTTCTTCTGTCTCCCCAATGTAAGCAACACATCTTGATCTTAGCAGGAGAAAATTCACTGAGCAGTGATGCAGACAGGAATCTGAAGAAGAAAACTGTGTAAATCTGAACTGGGAGACTACAAAACTTTACAGTGAGTGCAGATAAGTACCTTGTCTCTGTGTGTGAAGCCTTAATCTCTTTGGAGGACCCTGCACAAACCTAAGCAATATTCCACAGTGATCCAAGTGACTTTCAGAGATACTTAGTTGAGGATATTTATCTTTAAGAGAAGCATTTCTTAAACACTCTCCCTGTTCACAGGACATACAATGTAAAGGACCATCCTGATGGAAGGATACTCAAGTCTTGCTAAATTTAGTGATAAGACACAGAAAAGCCACAGGTATTCTGATATGAGCAGTAACACAGAACGGGAAAGTTCACAACAGGTTTTGGAGAAGAAGAGAACAGCAAAATGTAAGTAAAGAGGAAAAAGAGGAAAATGAGGGTTTCCAGGGACCATGCTGGGATGAATCACTCTGATAATTTATCTGAAAAGAAAGGGGGTGGTGGAGGGAACAGCAAAAGAAATCACAGCTCTGCAGAAGAAAATGGCAAACTTCCATTGAGTTTAACAGGCAAGCATTCAACCCAAGCAAGCTGAACAAAGCCTTTAAACTGAATTTACATCCCTGTCGCAGCAGTTGGAAAAAAAAATACCTTGTATAATTCTATTTTGCTCATATTTATTGAACACTAACAGCACGATTCATGACACAGATGAAAAGTCATTAATGAGAGTTAGACTACTCCCACACAGACCAGGACTCAGGTAATCATCATTAGCAGCAGATATTGAGGAAAAAGACAAAGTATAATGCTAGGACTGATGAAAAGCTGTGAAATGTTAGCTGGGTGATATTGATGCAACTGAAGACACAGTACAGGTGGAAAAGATGGGCAGGGAGAGTGACTTGGTAAGAAAAAAGAGATGCAAGCCCAATATAAATGAGTATTTGATACAGTATTCCTTGAAATCAATAGATGTTTGAGTATCCTCTTAATCCACCACAAAGAGCAGCAAGACAAAACAATTTGGAAAAAGCAAAATTAAAGAGTAAATCTGTTTTCATTGAAAATGCAACCAGAGATGGTAAAATTTGCATTTTCCAAGAGTGAATGTCTTGGGCCCAAGGAAGAGCACAAAGCAAGCCAAGTGTCTCCAACCTGCATAACAATCTGAAATGTATTGACAAGTCATTGTCCCTCATTAAAGCCCAATCATTCACTACTAAACACTACAAATTAAATCAGTGTGTATGCCAAGGTTGTCATTAACCTGAATAATGTCCATGCCATGTGCACATTAAAGCTGTATGCAGAAAGAGACAGGGGCAAAGGTTTAAGATTCTGATTGAACAGAACATTTTAAACCAGGAAATATTAAAGAGCTGGAAAAATTTTAGCTCCTTGCATGTAATGCAGTCAGTTCTTTTGCTTTCTTTCCAGTATATCAAAACAAGAAAGGCATACAGCTGATACAGGTAGAAAATATGTTGTTGTATTTAAAGGAAATTAAAACATTCACTCAATTTTAATTAGCCAATTATTTCTGTAAAAAATCTGGCTCGTCCAAGTGTGCATAAGAAAAGAGTTTTATATTAATGTACATCTGCCATAAACAGTTCAAGCCTAAATTGCAGAATATATTTGCATCTTTTCCAGGACTGCTGCAAAAAGAGAAGAAAAAGGGAATTATTGATGCATTCAAACAGTGTGCATCTTGCTTTGTAATGTAATCTGTTTTTCTTTTCCTTAACACCTACACAGCTTCTGTTGCTAGCTACTGCAGTTTAAAGAATAAATACGGACCCAGGGTATCAACTTCCAAAGAAAAACTTGTGAGAAGCTGTTTGCAGATTTGCATTTTTGTATTTCAGAACACAAAAGTCAAGTTCAAGTCTTTGTTTCTTGAGACACTTAAACCAAATAAAAGGGTTTTTGTTGTTCTTGCTAGAGTTCATATCTGAAAGTCCAGTGGAGTATGTGTTAAGGCAAATCCTTCCCCTGCAGACTTTCAGCAAGGCCTCAGGAGCTATTAAAACATGTGCAGAATACAAAATAATATCTTCTTCTGGAAATGAAGGTTCCTGTTGCACTGTCTATATCCATGATGATCCTACAAATACAGAAACCAAGAAGAACCACAGAGAATGGTGGCATGCAAGCTAAAGAGCTTTTATATTCCTGGGAATTGCCACTGGGGAAACGTGGAAAAAACTGAGTCTTTTCAACCCATTCTTGAGTTCCCGGTTAAAACTGCACCTAATCAGAAAACACTTCTGAGATGCAAATGGAGACCAAGTTCAGGAACCAAACAGAATCACAGCTGAGATTTTGCGTTCCAAATGGCAGCACACAGCTGAGCACGGGCAGGGTGATCAACTCACTGCCTCAGCAGCAGCAGGAAATGTTAACCCATATCTTGGGTGCTGTTGAACAGAACTGGCCTTGGGGGCACAGGTCAGGTAAGGGCTGGGCTGGAGGGGAAGGAGGACAAAATCTCACAGAAGGAAAGGAGGAGAAAGAAATGGCCAGGAAGTCAACTGCAGCTGAGTATTTGCTAAATGAAAAAGCAATGCTCTGCTATTCCAAGAGAATTAGAGGGCTGAGTTGCCCAAATTCAACTCCTACAACTATGGGCTCTCTTATAAATGTGATGCATTTCTGCCAAGTAAATGGAGCATAGTGAGTTCTTACGAACCTCCTCCTTTAACTTTGCTTTGCAACAACTTTGAGCACTGTGCTTATGAATTAGGCACCACTCTTTCCCCAAGTGGGAAAAGTGATTTTAAATGAAGTGACTTGCTAGAGGTGGCTCACACAGACGAGTCACACGCTGAGATAACAGCACAGGCAGGCAGGGAAGCGTGTGGGTCTGCTGGGACCAGGCTGCTGGGGATGCGTTTGTGAGGAACAGCGGCTGCCGAAAACTGATCCCGAGGGGGACAGCCACCACCCTGAGCACCGAGACACCAGCCTCCAGTCATCCTTACCTACTTCAGGATGAAACTTAAAGACACTTCCAAGTGCTTCAGGATTCCTCCCTGGTGCTCCGTTTGGCAGAGTTTTCAGTTTGCAGGAAGCAATAACCTGCTCGGGTGTGCTTTTGTCACCTCCCAATTGTTTAACAGCCCAGAGCAGCTAAATCATCACTGATTTAGCTGAACACACATGTACAGGGCACAGACTCTTCCTCCTGGAACACTCAGGGAGCACTCAGTACCTGGGCAATACTTCAGATCTCACTACTGCATTTCCTATATATTCCTGAACCCCTGGTTCTCTCTTTTCACATTCACAACTCACATTATGACTTTTAACTTTGTACATTTGCTCTTTGCAACTGAGTATTCCTAATAACTACATATAAAATATCTATTTTTAAAAGTGCCTATATTACTGCAATACATGTATCACTCTTTAAAAAAAAATTATGAGAGGAGGGGGAAGTGTTGGGGTTTTTGGGTTTTTTTTTTAACTTTTCAAACTTCACTTGCACAGGTAGAAAAATTCTGTTTACCTCTGGAAGGAAACAAAGAGGAGGAAGTCTGCAATAAATTTAATTTCCTGCCTCCTGCTACAGTACTCTAGATGTTTTTCCTTTAAAACTTCCTTGCATCTTATTCTTTTAAATCTCCCTTGCATCTTGTAAACAATACAAGGCCAATAAAACTGCTTTTATGCAATATATGTAGTTCTAAAATTATTCTTCTCATCAATTTAAAATAAAAGTATCCTCATTGCAACCTCCCTCACAATTTTTCAGTAAATACAAGTTAAACTCATTTTTGGAGTGATGGTAGTGCTTTGACTGTAGTAAGTTTCTTTTTCTAAACTGGCTAGAAAGCAAGGATTAAAGTGTAACAGGGATGGGAAAAGTCTGTGCAAATTCTAAAGTCATGCTGTAGAAATATTTATGCAAGTGGTACTCAAACAAAAAACAACCCCTTGAAGATAATTTTTTCTACCAATGTACTATTAGTAATATGTACATTTGACTAAAGTCAAGTTTTAAAATTCATAGACAATTAGAAGGTATGTTACTGGATTTGCTTGCAAAACTGGGATTTTAAATTGTTCTGCTTCACTGCTTTTCTTTTCTGGGGCTGCCCTACAGGTGAAAAGAATGTTCAGAAAGAACATTTCTCCCAGAAGGAATTGGATTGTATGCCCAAGAAAGCAAAAATGAATGAGCAACAGATGTCATAATTAGTCCTAAAACTTATACAACACAAGTAGAGCTGCACAACAGGGAACGAGTCCTGTCTGAGGCAGCACACAGAGCTTAAAGTACATTCTTGTAGTTCAATACTTTTATCTCTTCCTCACTGTTTGATGCTTCTTGGCAACTCCACAGTTCAGTGCATTTCACACACTGCAGAACATGAGAATAGAGAAAAAAAGATACATCACACAAAGAAAAGTCAGATGGCAGCTGTGCCAACTTAGGGCAAGAAAAGGAAACAATACAAAAATCTGAGGAAAATAAATTCACAGGTAAGAAAGAAATATGGAGAAAAAGAGTAGAATATGAACCAAATGCCAAGAGGCAATGGAAGGAATAAATTCACCTCTGACAATGGGTGAAAGAAACAAAGAATTTGTGATGGCAGAGCAAGAGGTGGAAGATGACAATGCATAGCTGTAGAAATGAAGGAGCAGGTAGGACATGAAGGAGCAGCAAGGAAGGGCTGGGAGGAACAAATGCAACAGAAGAGGATTCCACTCCATTTTTCTGCTGGCAGTCCCTGGCAAGGCAAAGCAGAAGATGGAACACAACCTGTCTGTTCTCACACCAGCCACGGCAGGCTGGTGCCTTCCCCAGCCCAGATCTGCTTTCCTTGAGCAGACCATGGAGGGAGACAGGCAGCTTTCCTGGAGCTGCAAAGCTTCAGGGAACCACAGCTGGGCTCCCACTGATGGAGAACAACAACATTCCTCGTGGAAAACCGGTCACAGCAGAGATTTAACTGCTCAACAAGCTCTGACAAAGTTGCTGCTATTTGTGTTTCTTCACTCAGTGTAAGTGTCCTACCCCTTCTCTCTGACTGCCCAGGGGTGGCTCTGGATCCCACACACTTCCTGCTCCTGGCCCACAGATTATTTTGTCTCAATTGATCACTTTCCCCAGTATTACTTCACACAAGTGATAATCCTGCCTCTTGGAAAGGCTGTATATTTCATTTGTGAGATTATTTACTTCTTATCAGTCCAATGTAGAGAACACTTCTATCATCACCGTCCTGTACAGAGATTAAAAATCTTGTTGGCAGTTGATCTAGTGAAAAATTAGAAGAGCTACCTCAAAGGGGCAGGTTACTCTGAAGTTTGGCCAGTGGACACAAAATATACAGACCCAACTGACTATTCCTGCAAGCTTGTGCCTCCATGAAACATATGAGAGAAAAGAGACAATTCCTTAGAGAAGGAAGGCAGGGAAAAGAATATTGGATATTATAAAACTCTGTGCCTCAGTCCTGGAAAAGGCTTTCATTACATTTTTTTGTGCCAATGATATTTTTCATTCTCCTTTAAATCTTTTATGGGTCCATACAAGGATAAAATAAACACTTCACAGCAGATTACATCAAGTTCAGCTAATGAAGAAAGGTACTTGGTAACGAAGAGTTACTCTGGCATCACAAAATGAAACTGCATTGCCTAAATTTACTTCTGTCAGGGTAGGTTTTGTTTAATCTACAGTCCACAATAATGCACTGAATGGACGAGACTGAAAAGAGGTTAAACTCATCTTCTCATCAGAAGTCATTTAATATAAAGTAAATTGTAATGGTAGCTGGAAGAAAAATCAAATACAAGAAATGAATTCGGGCTCTGCAATCGAAGCTGCAGTTCCATTGATTAACCTCAGCTAAAACAAACTGCTGGACTGTGCTTTCTCATGCATTGCTTTCCCCATGTCTTGGTTGCTATGATATCCTTCTAAAGATACGTGGCAATTGCTCATCTGAGAGTTCCAGACAGAAAAAGGACAAAAGCAAAAAATAAATTGTAATTAAAAAGGTTGACTAACAAATATTGACTAATAACAAAAATTAAATTATTCTTGGGTCTATAGTGAGAAGTTCTCACAAAAACTTTGACAGTAAAATTTTGCCCCACCAACATACCAAGGCATTTTTACTTGTAAACAGAGCCCTGAAAATAACTGAAATATGAAACCTTATAGAGCTGTTATTTCAGCAACACACCTCCAATAAAACACTCTTTTAAACTGAAGCCAGAGAATGACTTTTGAGACAACCTTAAGTGATTTAGAAAGTTTCCCATTCATATGAAACCTTTTTCTCCAAATAATCCTATGAAGAAAAAGAAATTGAATGTTTTGGAGGCTTAATTCCAGCTCTGATTTCATAAATACCTAATTTTCTTTAATATTTACTTCTATGGTTTGAAGAAAGTCCAGTAATCTTCAGTAAGCCATATTGCCACTGTCTTTTTTATAAAGGTACCAGGTTCTACTCTTAAGACAGAACAGGCAGTTATGATTTTTAATAAATATATATACAAATTTTACTGTGTTCAAATCTCTGAATATACCAAGAGAATTTTTGCCCTATAACATGTAAAACATTTTCAGGAGAAAATTCCTGAAATAAGATCATTATTTAACACTTTGAATTACTGAAAAATATTTCTCTTACATTTTATGAATTAGCATTTAGCTGTTATCTTTAAAAATTCACTAGATTGTTGCATAACTAGCCCTTTTTTGATAGAGTTATACACATAATTTTGGGAATTAAAACCCCTAAAAAAGAGATGCTGAGTCACACCCCAAGGTTTTCAGCGAGCAGCTGCAGCATTTGGAGAAGAGCAATGCCTTCAGTACCCAAACCCACACAGTGTCAGCCATTTCTGGGCACCCTTTTCCTGTAGTTTAACAAAAAAGTGCTTTCACTAACGCAGCTGAAAGTGGCTGGTGTTTGTCCACACGCCACAGCAATGTACTCACAAAAGCAAAACTGGAGCTTTTCAGCCACGAGTTCTGGACTTAAACACCTGCATTTCCATTTGGCCACTGAAAATGCATACATATATATAAATAAATAAATAGATAGATAGATAGATAGATAGATAGATAGATATACAGATCCATATAGGCACGTGTGTAAGAAGGGAAAAGGGCTCACTGCTCTCTTCCCCAGTATGTGATATTATTGTTTCTTTAATCAACACCCTCTAAGGATATAAGTGAAACAAGAGCTGCAAGGAAAGTTTCATTAGAACAGGTAATGTGGTTGTGAGACAAAAAAAGCAAAGAGACTTGAACAGAAGCTTTCCTTCAGTTTTGCTATGGGAGCAGCAGAACGGGGTTAAGACAAATTGTTCGCATTCACCTAAGCTGTTTAAGGAATTCAGAAAAAGAGATGTTCAGTATTCACAAAAGGGACTAAAACAAGATGATCAGGACAACAGGACAGGGAAATAAGGCAGGGAATTGTTGCCTCTGGAACACAAGAAACTAATGGAAATAAAAATTATAATGTGCAATAAAACCTCTGTGGAGTCCCTGGGTTTAGTGTCCAACAGATGTGACTTATTCTCCCAACACTGCCTCTTGAAGGTATTTTGTAGACATTCCCTACGGATTTCTATGAGAGGTTGGAAATGGAGTTCTTGTCTTGGGGAAAATATGATTTTCATATTTTTTCACCAACTGTCTGTGTGAATTCATTTTAGTGCTGGAGGATTTTGTTCACCCACCCTTTCCCTGGGGACGTTTGGTACACGGGATGAAATATGTTGGAGTCTGAGACAGAGAGAGAGAGAGATTCCATGAATTGTGATAGTTGTGGGGTGAGGAATTTCTTACAGGAAATACATTTGCAGATGCTACGCTGGTTGTTCCACATGGGCTGCCTTCCTCTGGAAGGTGGTGGCTGCAAGTGTGCTCCTAATGATGAGTTTAGCAAGTCAATGATGCTTTTGAAAGCTGTGAAGAGAAACTCTGGGGAAATATCATTCAATGTATATTATGCCTTTGCACAGGCTGTTCTGGAATTCTCAGGTAAATGTCTGCTTTAGTCTGTGAAGCTGATGACATGAATTTCCTCTCTGTAAATGTGGTGGTGTCCAGCAGGGAGGCTACACGTGGCTGCACCCACCTCCTCCAAACAGCAATCACCCCCAAAGCTCAGCAGGAGGCTGAGCTTTTGGTTCAATGGCACACTCTTATTTTCTCCCCACCTGCTCCACAATCATTTTTCCACAGGCAATCTGAATTTTGTATCACAGTTTTGGTCATCACAATCACCTTGTTTTAGTCTCTCCTGTAAATACTGACCATCTGTTTTCCTGAATTCCCTGAATGTGCCTGTCAATAACCCATGGGACCCTTGAAAAGTTCAAACATATTAATCTATACAACAACTTTGTACAACTACTTGAACTGCAACATTTTCATGTTCTCTGAGTCATAGGTTAATTCAGTACCCTTGACGACTGAAGATTCATGTGAAAATAATCCAAAATAACTCTGACTTCTGGATTCTCAGTGTGTTTGAACAGATTTTAACCACAGTAATGAGACTTTCCAAACCAAGATCTCAGTCCTGCTGTCATCTCTGCTTCGTATGGATGTGAATATTTCCTCAGTGGGAGACTGTAAAAGACTACAGTGTACAAATCTGGAGGATGGGACTCCTTTAGAGAACAGCAGTGAACCTGGGTGACTGTGAGAAAAAGGATGGAGACTGACAATAGCAGAAAATATTGTCCACCATCATCCCCCACTGATGGAGGAGCAAGAAACCTGTAGTGACTTCAGAGACTCACAAAAGATGGAGGAAAGTTTGAATGAGTACAACCAAGACTTGAACTTCCACTGAAAACTTAAGTTCTTCCTTCAAAAAAGGTGCTAGGGAGTAGCAATGAAGAAGTAAATTTAACGTACATTAACCACAACATTATTATTCTATCTATAAACCTTTTCTTAGAGTGACATCAGGACACCAATTTACAGCACTGAAATTTGAATTGTACTCTTGAACATGTAATGCCAGTGGAAATTTCACCAGTGATTTAATGGAGTTGGCATTTCACAAATAGGATATGGTTTATTCCTCATTAGGGAAAAAAAACCTACTTTATTCAGTGTCACAGTGATGTGAGAAATTATGTAAGAAGACAGTGACACTGAATAACAGTGAAATGATATATATTGCTTCAGTTATATCTACACATTATAATGTGTTTTATAACAATTTGTTAGGGTAGCATCTGTTACGGATTTACTAAAACAATTTGAATATGCTTTTCAATGAGCTGGAGAACCAAGCTCCACCTATTAATCATGGAATATATATCAATGAATAATTTATAAATGGTACCTTTATTCAAAGTGCTGCCAATTAGCTAAACAGCCACTGCATTCATAACTGTAACAGTCACCTCTAAACTTTCAACCTTTATCAAGATTTCAGATGCAGAGGCAGAGAAATTGAATGAAAAGTAAGTTTTTAGCATAACAGCTTCACACTGACTTTGATATTCCCCAGCATCACTGACAGTTTCCTCAGGAAAGGCAATTCTGAACCCTTTAATGTAAAAAATACATATATTCCTATTTCACACCCCACAGCTTTTAAAGACAATCATAACTGCACACTATAAATATAGTAAAATAAAAACAGGCATTGTGTACCACTACAAAAGTAAAGCAAGGCTAACTAAATAATTCTGCTCCACAAAAAGACTTTATCCTGTAGTTTGGTATTTCCACAGATTGTTTCTTCTACTACAACATAGGTAGAAAGCTGTAATTTTTTTCCAGGGCCATGCCCTTACTGATATTTCTGACTGTATAGCAAACTGTGCAGTTACGTGGGCTGTTCTGTCCTCCAGTCCCACCCATCACAGCAAGATGTTTACTTCAAAACCAGCATAGAAATATTTGTGCAAGTAAGAAATCCAGGAAACCTCTCTTTCCTACTCTATTTCAATTAAAAAGTCAAAGAACTACTATCAGCCACGTTAACGTGAGATTAAATCCGCAACGGTAAATCACAGAGAGTCACATTTAATTGTGACATAAACAGAAGTAAAAATTATCCACGTACATTCTTAATGTAAATTGGTGTTATTTGCATGCCCAGAAAGATGGAGGAATGGTAGCAAACAAAAAAAAAAAAGGCAATCAACTGTCTTGCCTTAAAGCCTCGCGTTGGTTTCCTTTCCCTTCTGCATCAAAGCCCTCTGGCCTCTCAGCATGGAAGCAGAGCTAACACTGACTTCCTGAGGTGCAAGATGCAGCTGTGATATTTAGCTAATTGAAAAACATGCTTGAAAGTGCATTAGTAAATTTTGAAAAGATTGGGCTATAACAAGGTGCTTTTCACACAATCCCTGAATTTAGCCCCCAACATTTTTGGCTTTTTTTTTTTTAATTGGTACCATCAGTTTGTCAACATTGCAAATTTAACATTTATTTTATCCTCCAGTTTTCATAATCAGTTCATTTGGCTTAATGTGGAACTCTTCTTATTACGGAATATTCAGCAAATATATGCAGCTCAATAACATTAATTTTGAAAGTGTATCTGTGGCAATTACTTCAGCTCCTTCAGCTCACATTAACCTGCTGTGGAGGGGCTTGTTGTATATTTCTGCTCCTGTAAAATGTGCAAGGCTATAGATTTGTGTAGACAAGAAAACATAATGTATGTGTATAATTCTGAGTATGTGTTTGTGAATACATACACAAATAAAAATGCATGTCCTTATCCAAAATGGAAAGAAACATCCACATCACATAGATACAGTGAAAGACAGTGGTTAGGGTTGGATAAGGAGGATGCAGTCATGGTGTGTTTGTTCTCACAGTATGGAACACTGAGGAAAAAAAAAAATAAGCAGAGAGCCAACAGAAAAGCACCCAAAGGAAAAACAAATTCTCAAGAACATGAAGAGAAGCCAAAACAGAGGATGCATCTACTTCATCTTGTAGTACAACTTCATTTTAAGAGAAAGATATAAATGAAAAGTCAGTGAACATGCAGTTTGGTAATTGAAAATCTCTGTAATTACCCTAGTTACCAAGGGAATTTTCATTTATTTGTACTCAAAGACATTGCTTTTTAAAACCAAGGCAAAATTATAAGAAACTATTAGAGAACACTCTAAGATAATATTTTTAAGTATGTAATAAGAGTAAGGAACATCTCTGATTTTATGTCCTATAACACCACCCAAACTGCTTCAATTAAATTTCCTGTAGTGCCTACAAACTCCAGAAGCAGTGCATTTTCAGGGAGACTTTAACTGCCTGTGTAGCATCCACAATGTACAACAATTTCAAGCAGCCATCAGGGTTTTTGTCTGGGAAGAAGAATGATACCTTACAGGCATTTCCAGGCTCACCACTGCACCTTCCCACCAGTAGAGCACATTACTGGATTATGGAAGGTATGAAAATTGTTGACTCAAAATCATTTTTCTAATGGCTGCTTCGTAACTTGGAATTTTAAAACAGTTCCTGTGATTTTCAACATAGACACACACAGTGAGTGGAGCAAACCCTCTAAGAAACTGGTTTTAAAAAATCCTTTCCTCTGATTCATTTGTACTTTAAATAGCTTAAATTAACAGATGCTGGGACTCTAAGCATTTTTCCCTTAGATCTTTAGTCATGCAACAGAGGAAAGCTAAATAAGTGAACTAGATTGAACCTCTACTAAACTAAAGTTAGTAACAGGCTGGAGGCTAAAATCATGTTCACTGTCCCTATCAGCACACACTTGATGTATGGTGCTAAACTGATGGCATATGAAAACAAAACAAAACAATCTAATTTTCATTCTTAAAATCCATTTACCAAACAAACTAGGTATTCGGGTCCCACCAGTAAAATCCTCATGAGCAGCACAGTAAAATCCTCATGAGCAGCACAGGAAAATCCACGTGAGCAGTAAGGCTGCCCAGGGCTCACCCAGGACAAGGTGGGAGATCCTGGTGGAGGAACCCCTAGGGAATGTGCAGAACTCCCAGTGTTGATGCAGGGTGCATTGTGCAAATAGCACTGTCTCAAAGAAAAGCCTGATGCACACCACCAGAAAATAAAATAAGAAATAACCTTGATGGAAGGAATCTGCAAAGACAGGAGCAGCAATAAAAATTCAAGCTGACTTCATAAAGCTTCTATAATTATAAGAGGTCTAAACATGTTGCCAAGGGGTTAAGTACCTGCCAACACCTCCAACTACCAACATCCCCAAGACTGTGATCCTTTGCTTCTTACCTTGTCCACTCCTCTCTCTGTCCTTTCATACTCCAATTTCTTAATCTCCTGATTGTAATTCTCTGTTTTTCTGCCTACCTTGTCCATTCAGCTCTACCACACAAAGTGCAACAGCACAGAAGGCAGTGAGCCACTCCCTTTCAGCAATTTCCTTCTTCTCAGCTTGTCTGTACTCCTCTGAACATCTTTGCTACCTTGAATTGCAGAAATGGGTACAATTAAGGAAAAGTGGGGAATTAACAAAACAGAGAAACACAAACACTTTTTAATCATTAAAATATTTCAGTGACTATTTCCCCTGAGATCCAAGAGTGCCTCTGTACAAATTCCTGTGCTGAAGGATTAAGACGCAATGAACCAGATGATGCTGAATATGATGCTGAAAACAAAATGTGCAGAGTAAAACAACATTCCTAGTTCTGACAGATGGCACATTTTTTTCCTTTTGAGGATTATTTTTTCTAAAAATATGTGGATTTAGGCTTCCAAAAATTAATAAACTAAAGAAGGAGATATTTTTAAAGTTATGTTCTTATGTAAAGGAATAAAAATAGAAAGCAATTAGCTTTTGTTTTGTGATTGATATATTTTGTACAGCTACCCAGACCTCTCTTGGGCTGCCTGTTTGCTCTTAGTCAGTAAGGACAATGACATCCTAAAGTTACCATTTCTCATTCACTTCACTAAATGTCACTCCTAGGTAGATGGGAAATTAAGGGATTAACCAGGAAGGAGACTGAGCTGTCACTGGAAAATTAATATTTTCAAATTAACTTTAGACAAAGGATGCATAAGATCTAAGTTATGTTGATGAAAACAAGCAGTTGCTCCATAATAAATATGTAAATCAAGCCACTGATCTATCAGTTATTATGACAGTCTGATGTCTCAGGAAAACTTGCTGTGATTCCAAGCAGCATCCATGCAATGCTAAATACATATGGTAGCAGATTAAGATGGTAATGCATAACTGAGTATTTAGAATGCTTAAACCCCCCTTTTTATCAGGTAATTTCTAATATAAACAGCTTTTAAATGCAATAGCTTTATCTGTCACTGTTAATTAAACCTGTACTTTGTCAACATACAATAAACCATTTATCATAGTAAAGGTCACTACATTTCAAACCACTCACAAATTGCCAACCATAATTGCTAGGATTATTTTATTTCCAAGTGCAGGCAGCAAAGCCACCTTAAGATTCAACAATGGGAAGATAATTCTGGAGTGTAACCATAGCTCTATCTCACAGTCCATTTGCTTTAGTATTGGCAGCAGACAAGCTGTAATTTTTCATTTCCTAATTAGATTTAGCCATTAATTTAACTGTTCCATCATACTGGTGGGATAGAACAGCCCTATTTGTTTGGTCCTTTTCTCTTCCTCCTTGTTTTTACTAAATACTATATGATAAATGCACTAAATGAGGGGGAAACCACAAGGATCTGAATACACAGAAAGGTCTGGGCACCTCCACACTGGCCGAATCTCAATTTTAAGCACCTGACTTCCAACTCGTGACACTTTAAGAGGTGTTTTCTGCCAGCACAGGAAGGGGATTGGGCGCTCTGTCAGGGATTCACAGTACCTCCACTCTCAAGTAGCTCAAGGGGATGCTGAAGCAATGAGTGCCATAAATCCCAGCTCCCTGTGGGCTCAGGTGCCTGGCTCTGGGCTGCAGGAGTCAGACAGGATCTCAGAGCTCCAACATGATTTAGGGAGCCAGCAGACAGGCTGAACCCCTGGCAGAACTTACTGCTCCACGCTGCCGCTGCTTCAGTGAGGCACTGCCTTTCCAGAGCAGAGCCCTCCTGTCAGCTTGGGTCAATGTTACAAGGCCAGTTTAATAACAAGTCAAACAGATTAGTTTAAATCACTTTTAATGCTGGTTCAGGCCAACTTGGCTGACTCTGGATTGACAGGGAGTAAGGATCTCTGCTTCAGAGGCAGTAATCTCTTACAGAGAATAGGTAACAATGCAAAAAGGCAGCATGGTGGTTACTTCATTTATTGCTACAGCCAGTCCCAAAATAATCATCTGCTACTACATTTATGCCCTGAAATCATTCCTTTCAATAAAGTGAGCGAGGGTCATTCCTATAAAAAAAAACCCCCAGCATAATGGAAGGAAGCAATATGAGTCACTTCTCTTTTATACACCAGGGAGAAAAAGAGGTGAATCTTCCACAGTGCTCTCAGCACAAAAGGGTCCAAACTCTCATCTTCTTCCCATTTTTGCAATGCTGCAGCCACCTGCCCTGAGGCAGAGGCACTCTCTACACTCCACAGCCCCGTGGAAAACCTCTGTAAGTGGAACCAAGTGGAACCAAGAGCAGCACAATTTGGAGTCTGGGAGTGAGAACACCTATTTAGGACAGGCAGGAGCAGGGGGCTGGGGCTGATCCCTCTGCTGGTGACTGCTCACAATTTTTACAAGGAGTGTTTTGCCCAAAGGCACTTTGAACTTGGATTAGTAACTGGGCCAAGATCTCTGCTGACCCAGGCTGCCTCGGTGACTGAAGCACAGACATCCTGTGTCTGCTCAGCCCAAGGACCTGCAGGGGTTTTGAGCAGAATGACAGAGATGTAACCCGAGTGGATGATGCCCTCTGTGCTGCATACCTAGGGCGCTTTAATGAGGAATGAAAGGTATGGGTTTGATCTCCCCGAGGCTACAAAGAGCCCAAAGTTTCAGTCCTGCAAGCCTGGATGAGTGCTCTATCTACTGAAATATTGTATAAATTTCAGAAGTCCCGATTCAGCCATTATACACCGTGCAGGCATCACATCAACCACGCTTTAGCTGAGGAGATGTAGACAAAACATCACTTCTCCTGAGGATCCCAAAGAGCCTTGGGTTTGAGATGGATCTGTGTCATGGAACAAGCAGCACTTCAGGAGCACAGGGACTGTACTGCAAAAATAGATTAGAATCTGTTCGTGCTGGGCAAGGGATTTTAAAGTCCACTCGTATGCACTCAGAGTCCTGCATTTCATACAGTCAATACCCAATATTTCACTACAAACAGCTCTCACTGTGATGTTTTAATGTTCCCCATCTTCCCAGGGAACTTGTAACTTAATGAAAGTATTTGTAAGTAGATGTCAGTGTCTGTTTACGCTACAGGCATTAAAATAGGGAAAACCTTCCCACAAGCCTAGTGAGTGAAAAAACCCCTCTGGAGCTGCTTCTTGAATAACTCCCACAAGTGTTTGCAGTGTCCTGGCTTTAGGATGAAAATACATCTAAATTAAAATTTACCTGAGAATTGGTCAACAAATTTGGGGTATGGTTAGACCAGTGTCAGGACATACTAGTACAGGGTGAATTAATACAATTAAAAATTTTCAAAGAAATTGCCTTGGTATAAGAAAGGAAAAAAATATTAGGTATTTTCCTGGGGCTTTAGAACTCTCCTAGCCAGAGGGCACTGACAGTGAGGATGCACACCCTGACAGTGGAGGATGCAGTGCCAATAGACACTTGGAAATCTGTTAGGAATGTGTTTGGAAATGTGAAATGCAGTCCTGGACAAAAGATATATAGCGTTCCGCCCTGTAGACACAGAAATGCATCCCATAGTGACTTCTCAGTCAGATTGCTATTTTTTCCTGCTGTGCATTCAGGACAAGAATCTCATTCTAAAAATCATTTTGAAACGTATTAGTCGACAAGAGACCTGGTACTTATGCCAAAAGAGCCAAGATCCCCTCTCTGGAGCTACAAGCAACAAATCTGTTAAATGTCCCTGACACACAGTCCCTTGGTTTCATACAAAACCTCAGCTTATATTAATTCTGGGACTTCCAAAAACTAGAAAACATGAGAGGGGTTTCTCCCGAGACTCCAGGAGACAGCAAATGACCCTTGCTACAGATAAGCAATTCTTTCTTCTATGTGAACAAGTACCAGAAGGCTAATTAATCCTTAAGCATAATCATAACTCACCCAACCAAAAAAAACAAGGTCAAACAATGAGTTTGCAAATCACTGAGAATTGTATATGATTATGTAATAGGCTGTCATTGCCTTGAGGCTTTATATTTCTGATTGCATAGGCACAGGTGAGGCGTCCTACAAAACACTGCAGCATGTGCCAGCGAAAGGAGATATATTCTCAAATCTGCATATTGCAAACCCAAGTGGTTTTCATTTGTTAATTATTGACATTCAGCCATTTAGTGATGTTACATCTATTACTGGCACAGGAAGGGGAAGAAAATATAAAGGAGGAAGGAGGAAAAATAACAATACTTTGTGATTTAAAATGAAACATCATCACCACCCCCAACTGCTCTCTCAATCTGAATTGCTAAAACCATAAGATTATCAACAAGACTTGATGCAGGTAGAACAATGAAACCTAATTATTTCTCACAAAGCAGGCTATTCCATTTCAAATAGAGGAAATCTAAGAGCAATAAAGCCCATGCCATTAAAAATTTGTCTGCACACATGATTAGACTCACAGAGACAAAGAAGCCTCTGAATTTAATGATGAATCCCATATTTCTGGCTGGGCTCAATATTCTCTACTAATTATATTGAAAGACCTTGTGGTAGTTAAAGGTATTTAGATGACAAAATATGGCACTGTCTCCACAGATTTACTATTAGCACTTGGCATTTATTATTGGGTGTTAAACTACACTGTGAATTAATATCGGCATTTAGGGTTATTTCTTTTGTTTAAATGTTAAAAAAGTAATTCTGGAGAGCTAGAGGACAGTGCCTTATGACTGTTTGCTATTTAGTAACCCCAAAATATGAGCAGCATACAGATGCTTCCCCTAGATAGAATTCAACAGTACAAGCTAGCAAGGAAACTTTGGGAAAGGAAATCAAGTGGTTCAGGACAATGAACTGAGAATCTGACATGAGGTCTCAGCAATACCAGGAACAAGTATAATTACACTTGATGTAAAAGATGATCATAAAACAGAAAAATACCCCATTACATATTTAAATAAGTTACATTCTAATGGCAGAAAAAATGTTAAATATTTCCTTTATACAGAGCACTTGGGCCTGGCCACAGAAATGTTATTTACTGAACCTGCTATGAACAAATATCTTGTGTTCTACCATTTGGCTTGCAAGAGTTGTTTCTTCCTTTCATTCTTAGAAGATACAAAACAATTTCTTTCTCTTAAAACAAAACAGAAAAAACTACATAGCTTAACTACAAATCCACTGACCACAGGAGCAGAAAAAAAAATTTAGTCTGTGGAAATAATATTTTCTATATCTAATTTACAATAATGAAAATTTTTCTCAGATACACTCTGCCTTAAGAGTTTTTTTTATCAAGTCAGTCATATACATTCTACTGATTTTTCTGCAGTTGCTAATGTAGATTTGTCTCCTAGCACACTGAGTATGTTCCTGTGCTCAGTGTCTGGTATTTTAAATCCCTTGAGAAGTGCAAACACCCACTTGGAGCAATGTTCTTCGCTCTCTGGACGAATACACTACACACACACATACGCCCATGGAGACACAGCCCAAAACCCCTCTCTTTTTGTCTTCATTGCTAAGGATGCTCAGAAATCTCTCTGTCATTTGTGGATGGCTGGAGCTGGTTTCTAACTTGCAGAAGATGGCAATCCTGCTCACAAGCAGCAGCTCGTTCCCAGAACGCCGCGTGGGAGGGAAAACATGCCCAGCGCTGTTAAAACAGCACATACAGGGGCACGGGTATTTTTACCAACTTCACAAAATTTGACACTCTTCAACTGCAAAAAAACCAAAAACATGAACAATTTAACAAAAATAAAGCACTATGTTTTGGGAATACATCTATCTCTGTACTCTGACTTTTGTAAGGAGACAAAAGAAACAGATTTTGATGATTCCAATTAGGAAAAGAAAAATTATTCCAGTGGTTGGAGAAATTACAGGAGCTCCTTCTTACCACAGAATAAGGTATAAAGTTACTCATGTGTGAATTATGAATTTAATTGACCATCAGAGACAGTAAAACACCACTATAAAAAGCTCTGCTTTCATGAAGCTCCTGGTACTGACCACAGCAAGAGGCTGTATCATCTCTGCTGCAGCTGTCCCGGGCCTGCTCCTTGACCTCCATGGATACACCTTTGAAGACCTGTCTATAAATACAATAATTGGTGCTGCCAGCATAATTTGCACATGTTGACCTACCCATATGCATAAACAATAGTACCTCTATATTTTCCAAGAACATCTTCTATTCAGCTGCTTTGCAGTTCATTCAAGGTTGCAATCTACTTCATATTTCCATTGAGAAAAGCACTTAAATTTGTACTTTTTCTCAGAAATGCAATTAAAACCTAAATATTACAGCACATATGTAATAGCGTATTTCAATCTGTTGGTTTCACTGAATTTCACATGAAAGAAACAGTCTAAGGAATACTGAAATAAATACCCAAGCACTGAATTAATGGGTAATAATGGGTAGCCTGGATTGGTGCTGATAGAGCCTCCCAAAAAGGATCCCTGTCATCACACTCAGCCATTCCACTAAGACCGGCAGGTCAAATCCCAGTGTAAACCCAGCCTTACTAGGAACAGTTTCCTGGCAATACATCCAGAAAAATCAAGGCAAGAATGATTACAATATTCCAATCTGACTTTCAAGGGAGGAATTCTGCAGGTTCACTAATGGTCATTGCTGACTTCCACCAATGCAGGGCAGAAATCTCAAGTATTAATTAAACTCCAAATCACAAAGCTTGATCTGCTTCTGCCTAAATGTTTTCCTGACATTTCCTTCTAAACAGGTGTCAGCATAAAGCTCAAATGACATTCCCTGGGTGCTACTTGAAACATTTGTATTATTCTAGGGATTAATTCAGAATACCACGGGAAAATGCCTCAAACAAAGTGTAAAATTTCTCCACCCCTCTCTTTCCCATTGCCATCCCCAGCAGTGCTGACCCATTGCCAGTGGGTGCAAGATCTCCTGGCTCCACAGAGGCTGCTCTGCCTCCACATCTGTCATCCAAAGGGCATCGGGGAGAGCAGGGGCTCCACGTGAACACCCTGCTCTGCTGCAGGAGCCTCTGACTCGCACAGCTCCGTGCAGACTGCTGCCAGATTGCTGTATTAGCTGCTCGGGGTTTTCTCCAACGTTTGCATGACAGGATGAGACAGACAAACGGATCCTCGTCCCCATGCTGTGAATCATTACTCATCGCCAGCAGCGCTTCCACTCGGCTCACGTTCTTAAAGGCACATTAAGCAAAATTTATGTTTTGTTACTGTACAGCCCAAATGGCAATCCTGGTTTATTGGCAATAACTCATCACCTGCGTCTCCCTTACGAAGTGCCTCACAAAAGCAGCTGAAGCACAATGATTTAAAATTGACAGACGCCAAAGACGATTCAAGTAAATTTTCCTCATTGTTGAAGCTGGAAGACATGAATGACAAACAATCCTAATTAATTTACTAGATTTCTTCCTATTCCCTGTTGGGGGTATTTAAATACTTTCCCACATCAACTATGTCTTTCACTGTTGCATTTAATAGACAGAAATTCTTTATCACTATTTAAAGTAAAATCACTTTCAACAAAATCCTTCCATTGATCACATCACATGTGTTGGACAATTTGCTTTGCAACACAAGCATGTGATTGCTTGATTACACTGTGAATTAAAACCTAGGTACAAACATCACCCAATTCTCTTCATAAATGATGCTCAAACTGAAGACTTGAATATATAAATTTTCCAATAAGAGTCTAAATCATAATGAGTCATTATCAGCTACAATTAGTCAATGGATGTGGCTCACTCACATCCATGCTCCACATGCTCCACCCTTTGGAGCAAGGAACATGAAGGGCCACAACCTGAGGAGCTCACAAACTGATTTACACTGAGTTATGCATCCAAATCCTTTAAATACAATCCAAAGGAAAATGTCATTACTCTCAGCCTTCTCAGCACCTTCCATTGCCCCTGGTGTCCAAATTGTTTTCAGTCAGTTCAGCACATCTCTAGTGTATAATTTGTTTTATTCAGTGGAATTTCCTGTCATGTCTTGTCACATCAGTCCCAGAATGGCTCACTGCCTTTAAGAGATACAGAACAGTCTATGATAAGGGGAAAATGTCAGAGAACACCACAGTCAGAGCTCACTCAATGCAAAGGGAAGCATTTGTAGGGAAAAACTATCCCTGAACTCCACAAAACTGCAAACTTCAAGAGATGGAGAGATTATCTTGTATTGCAAAGAAAAATGAAATGTATAACAAGAGTTCTTTACATCAAAATAGAAAGCAAAAGGCATTTTACGTATATCCCATTTGGGAGAAATGAAGAAAAAACCAGTGTAGGTTTCTCAGACTCATTTTTAATGCAGAAATGAAAGTGGATGCAGAGGTTTTAGCTGGGTTTTGACTCAGTGTAAGTGAAAAAGGTTAATTCCTGGTCAAAGAGTACTACTATCATCTGCATTCCACCTTCCCCACATCTTCTGGAGTATCTCACATTTCAAGCTCAAAGCATGTTCAATTTGTTGAACAATTTAACAATCAACTAGTGAGATACTTTCCATTTCCCCAGAAATTATAGAATCATTTCCTAGGATAGGAAAAAAATTGGGCTTCAGCCTGCAACAGCAACACAGCCTAATAACTTGGGTTTTTCTAGGTTAGAAACAGCGGCTTTATACCACAGGATTGATTGGGTGAAGGTCTGTGGACAGAAAATCAAATTGGATTATGATGTTTCCTTCTGATCTTTTACAGTATGAATTTGTGATTCAATCCTCAGCTTTGTTTCGCACACGATGTTGGGCTGAAAACCATTTATATTTTTATTAACACCACTGGTCTGTGTCTTGGCTCCTTATTGGTAAAGCACTGGAATTTCAGCAAGGAATCATGATGCACAGTTGTTCAGGGGTTACCTTGATCCTGAAGGAACCCTGTGGAAGAGCCTTTGCAATGCTGACTTAAATAAATTTATGCTGCTAATTCATGCTCAGATCAGTAAGAGAGGATTTAGTCAATAATTTAGGAATATGAAACCTGATGAAAACCTGACCTCAGACACAGGCAGCCAGCTTGTGATAAACCTTATAGGAAACTCCAGCTGTTATTAAAGGGACAGAAAAAGGCATTAGCCCCATGATACTCTGCATTCACCCAGCATGGGGAATAGGACACAACGCTTAAAAATGACAAGCTGGGGAGTTTTCACAGCAGATAGAAAGAACTGAAACATTTGGATAAAGAAAGAGTCTGCTGTGGGGTGCCTCTCTGTTCTGGGGAGAGCTGGGGGCCATGGGGCACAGAGGAACAAGAAATAAGCTTGCAGCAGACAAGGTGAGGCTGGGGTCAGGCTAATAAACAGACAGGGGTTATGTCACTGTGAGAGACATTAAGTGCCCAGCAGAGGAAAGTGAGGCATGGTCAGACTCCAGAGAAAAGGGAAAATACACAGATTTGATTTGGCAAGTCTGATCAAGGGAAAGAAGAGGAAGATTTGAGCACAACCCGAGGTTGAAAACAATATGATAAACATGCTGAAAAGTGCTGACCTCAGTGCTGTGTCAGGTTCTTCCATTAGCTGAAATACAGCCCTGGCATTAAAGGAGTCCCAATTTTCCCAATTAGAAGTCCAAGGCTGTAAAAAATGCTTGCTAAGAAAATGTAGGGAAATTTCATGATGCGGTGAAGAATAACAATTTCAGTCTCATAAAATCCCTGAGTTATTTTAAAAAATGTTCACAAATGTTCTGGCAAAGCAGGAGCTAAGACACCCTGGGATTCTCATCCAGAATTCAGTTTCAAAACAGTGGTGCAGCTGGGTTAGGTTTTTTATCAGGATCCATCTTACAAGGCACCAGTTAACCTCCTGTGGGCATACACAGCTCCAAATGAAACACACACCGAGTCACCCGGAACATGACAAGATCATTTGGCACATTTCATAAGCCATCAAAGGAGGAGGGGAAAAAAAAACCAACAAAATAAAGCTCCCTGCCTCTACCCCAGGCAGCTGAACACGGCTGCTCTTGGGCACTGTCCCAAAGAAGGGCATATGCTGAGGGAGCTCCGAGCTCTGCACTGAGATCCAGCTGGGCAGAATTACCCCAGATTTACATTTCTTTAATTCCTGCTCTAAAGCAAGGTGATGTAGCATTCCCACTGGGCACCACAAGGAGTGAGGGAGTGGGACAGAAGTCAGGATCTATTTGCTTTAAAGAACAGGCACATTTTCTTGGTGGCATCCCCGGGTTAAAAAGCATCTTGTTTGAGATTGCTTTTAAACTCAGGCAGCACCACCGACAAGTGCAAACTTCCCCTGCTGGGACAGCTTGCTCCTTCCATTTTGCTGGGATAATTAGTTTTGAGCTACTCTAATTGTAAAATCTGAAAAAAAAAAAAAATCATATTCTCAGCTTCATTTTCATAAAGTTTCAGTAACTCATGCCTGTCAGATTCACCAGACCTGGGAATATGCTGTGCTTGCACATCAAAAAATATTGAGTGATTGTGTCAACACAGTTTACTAATTTAGCCATTTCTGTCCCCATATCTCTACAGAGCTCTTTTGGCTGCCTGCTGTAATTAGTGGCTGTCAAATGTATCATACTTTGTCTATATCTAGTGTCACATTAACAGCAACTTATTTTAATTGATTCTTGATCAAAAAGATCACTGGAGATCCCACACATCATCTTTTGTTATGAGCATGCTGTAAGCTGCTGGACAGCCCTGCTGGGATAGAAAGATGACCTTTTGGATGCTTGAATAATGATGGCTGACACGTTTGTTAAATCTGCTGGCACTGAACTGCATGATATACTATTCAAATGGCAACACAATTTGCTGTGTGACATTAATTCTCCATCATTGCACATCACTCTATAGATTCTTGGCATTTCATCCCAAATTTACCTTCAGAACATTGAAAAAAAAAATCTATCTATAAAAGAGTAGGGTGCTCAACCTAATGAGGAAATGCTGCCTTCGTAGCATTGTTTATATATTGCTTCATTATCCATTTTTTAAAGGCACCTTATTAAAATTAGAAATTAGAAAACAGAGGCAGGAAGACTATAAAGAAAAGCTCCATAACGATAGCTCACATTTCATTTTTCTGTGCCAATTCCTTTAAAGCACTGAAACACTAGAGAATACTGTTTGTCAAAACTGACTACAACAAATCATTTTTACATTTAAAATTTCATCTCCTCTCTCTGCTTAAGGAATGAAACATTCAAAATATTTAGTGGAAAATAAGAAGACCTATTACTCAGAGTTATGGCTTGCTGAGGTCTACTCTTCATTGCATCCCATATGACCAACAGGACAGCTGCAGGAAATTGCATTAAGAAAGTGAAGGATTGCAGTATAATATGGGCATCTGAGGAGTATGGTCCTTGCACATAGGTCTATAGAGTCTTGCATCTACAGAGAGCTAATGGTCTGTGAGTAAATTAGTGCCATGAACATCTTTTACATCATATTACCCCAGGGAGACCTTAGACCTACTAACTTCAGCACATGAAAGATGTATTAAATGTGTTCTGACCATTGACTGTCAGGTCTATACTCGTCAAAACTGCCTTACACACCAAGAAATTATAGATGATGTTTTGATCCTGATGATGCTCGAGCAGAAATTGCCTTTCCTTGGTCTTCTCTTCCTTGAGAAATGCAACTCACACCAAGAGCATCCACTGTCATCACTGAGGGAAGGAAAAGTAGGTTTTGCCTTTTGTGTGTTACTAATTATTCAACTTTTTTCATGTTGGGTAAAAACCCTTTTCCATCAGTGCATTGACTGTCACATGCCAAATACTTTATCCCATGTTTAATAAGATTGTGCACTACTTTTCCATGTGTGATAACTTGTGAAGGATTACTGAGATGTTCCTCAGCTACTGGGAAAGTAAATGGCATGACTGGGAGAAGAAAAGATAAAGAAGCCACAGGGAAAGAGAGAGAAACAGGCAGCACATTGTCAGGAGAGAAAGAATTGTGTCAGGTTTCTTTTGAGGAAGCAACGGGAAGAAATGCACATGCATGCAGGAAAAGCTAAACACATTTTAAATGTAATTTTATAAGGCTGAGCACTAAAAATCCTCTGCTGAAAGTGAAACATTCCATATTGAAATGTGTGCCTTTAGCTCCTCCACATCACTTTGAGGAAACAGAAGAAACAACCAACCAAAACCTCCATCTACCGTGGCACAAGCACAACTAAATTCCTCATGGAAGCTGCAAGTTCAGGTTTCATCTGGCCCTGCAGGTCCCAGCCAGGAGGGTCACAGCAGGGTCACAGCAGTGGTGTCTCGGCTGGGGGGTGATGGCAGAAGCTGTGCAGAACACGTGGGACACGTTGAACCCCTGGACAATCCCCTTGCACAAAGGCTCCCTCCTGTGCAGACAGCCAAGGGCATTGCCTGGTGGAAATATCTGGGTACTTCTTTGGGTCACCAGGGCTTTGGGTCACCAGGGCTTTTGCCCTACAGAATAAGTTCAGAAAGAACACTGCTGCCTTGGTGTGTCTCAGTCAAAGCTCAAATTCAGGGACTGGGATTGTTCAAATTCTGTATCCTGAGGTTGTCTCTCCACTAAAGCTGCCCATGAAGTCATTAAGTAACAACAATTTCTGCTGTAGAGCATAAACAAAAGAACACAGGACAAAGATGACCTTCCACTTATCTGCAGGTCATCAGAAACTCCTGGGTAAGTAAATCAGATAGAATTCACCTTGTGAACTCAGATGCCAAATCTTCCTATCCTAGCACAATTTTTCTCTTCACAAAACCACCCATCCTGCTAGAAATACTGATGAAAGATTAGGAATCAAAAGTTTTTCACAACAGTACCAAGGTAACAGCCCTAAAGTTCATTACTGGTTTTAGGAAATAACTTGTTTTATAGAAAAATTGTGGAAAGGCATCAATTAATATTCATCAAGACATCAATCTTCTTCCATTCTCTTTTTAAAGCTGGAACACCAACCACAAAGTCTCTGTGTTACCTTGCCAAAAGCAAAAAAATTGTCTTTTCTTCTATTTCCTTGCATATAAAATGCTACTCAGTACACAAAACACTTTCTCTGAACTCTGTCATCTTTAAAAATGAAAAATTTATGTGACTTTGTATAACTTTATCTGGTGACAGCTTGGTTCATACCATTGATCAGATTTGGTAGGAAAAAACAGAACCGGAACTAAAATAGTTGTACCAACATAATTATCACATAATTATATATTTCTCCAAAATGGTTAAATACTTCCTTAATGGAAGTATTAATTTAATAAATTAATTTAATAATTCCTTACAGTTTGCTATTCAATTTTTATAGATCATTTTCATGTCACTAACATTTAATAAATACCATCCTTCAGGTGTGCCAGTGCAGCAGATTGTCCAAGTGAACAACAAGGCAGAGAAATTTATATATGATTAGTTAATTCCACCAAACTGGGCAGAATTAACCAGGCAGAGAGGAAACTCTATGCTTATATCAAATAATGTAAAGCTTCAGCTACCTCAGCACATATGCAGCCTTTTGCTAAAAGGAAATAGGAAAAACCAAATAAAAAAAAAAATCATAGATTACTTTTCCTCTTTACCCTTTTTTAAACTCCTTCAGCTGCTAAGACCACTCTCACTAAGTAGTTTAAAAGCACTGGCTGTGGGAGTAAAGCAATTCTGCAGCTTTGCTTACTTAGTATTCTCTTAGAAAGCATTAAGAAGAGGTAGTTGAAATGCTTGCCAAGAAACCTGCTGCAAAAGAAAATTTTCCTTAATTTTTTCAGAGCCTCATCCAAAGCCAAAGCAAAGGAAGGCAGGTGAGGATGGAAGTGATAAATCAAGGTTCCCTTCCTCCAGCCATGCTCCCCTGCCAATGCCACTGGGTGCAGTGATCCCAGGTACTGCTAAGACAGTACAGGAGCTACAGAAGGATTTAGGAGGATGGCTCCAAAAAAGCAAGGAACACTAAGCAATCCATTTCCCCAGCACACACCTCCATACACTCTGCTTTTGGGATGCCGCTTCAGCTGTTACAGTGCCACTGAATTTAACTTTAAAAAAAGAAAAAAAGATAGAATGGAAAAAGGAACAGGTGCTGATCTTCCTTCTCTGTGAGGAAACATGGCACAGCAGAGTCTCATATTAAATCCTTTATCTTCATGCTAAGGTCTTCTGACATTTTAAATATCAGCCATAATGATTAACATCTCTCCTTAAAGCCAGAAGCTAAAATCCGCCAGCCTGCCACACACAGTGACACCTTTAAACACTCACACACTTCAGCAGTTACTAATTTTCCAATCCAGTACCTGGATGTGACATTTTGACAAGTTTGCAAAGGATTTGCTAAACTACTTATTACTTCAATGTATAAAAAGTATGCTTTTTTGCAATACCTTTCAAAAAGAACTTCTGAGTGTATTTTATACATGATTTTCTAAAGTAGCTTTCCCATTGCTCTGCTTTCATTTGCCAAAGGAGCCTAATGGCTCTCACAGCATTCAGGTGACTTACAACACCTAATTACTGCAGCATTATTTTTAGTGAAAGCAAGCTCTTTTCTGTCTGAGTTCTCTTAAGCAGTACAATGGATGGATCAAGAACTTGCAAAGATATTTGTGGTGACTTTAAGTAGATGCCACTGGAGCTACCCAAGGCTTCATGCAAAACAAAAATATGGCCTGGAGCTGCTTCGTATTTGATAGATGGCTCTGTCACAAATACCACAAAATATAAAAAAAACCAAACCAAACCACACAAAAAAACCCCAGCAACAACAACAACAACATCAAAAAAACACTTCTGGGGGTATTTTAATGGAAAGGTACAGACACAAGAATGGAAAAAAATCTTTGTGGGTGAAATCAGTGAGAGCACAGAGAGTTGGGTGAGGAAGCTGTCACAGCTTTTTTTGTGCAGGCTTATGGGGAATACAAGAACCTCAGTCCAATATTATTGGCAACTACTAAATTAGTTCTAGAAAACAGACTGTAATCTGATTGACTCACAGCTCCTATAGACTGCCCATATTATTCATTCCTCCTGAAGTTCTCCTAGGTCAAATGATTGCTTTCCCATTATCAGGGTAACAACAGGATATTCTATGGATCTGATAGTAATCTGAGAAGAATCTAAGAAGCTCTTCATTATCTTGAAGGTAAACTGGGTCGTGTGTTGGCTCTGGTACAAACTGCAGGCTGATTTAATAAGACAACAGTGAAAACTAGAATCACTCACAGTGGGGTAGCATTCAGCACGTAAGGTTAGCTAAAATGTTGGCAGTTTGATTATTATGCTGTGCTAAGATAGACTCAACACTGCACAAAACATCACATTTCCCCAGCAGATTTTTCAAAGTATTTGAGCTTGCAATGAGGAGGGAGAAACAGATATTAAAAACGATCTTCCAAAAGTCATGGAGTGGATCAAGAGCTCTGGGAAATGAGGATGGCACTCATTTAAGCTCAGCTCAGGGGGCCACTTACTCACTGAGCAATATTTGAGCCCCAGGTCGAGTCTACATGTACTAGTGCTTAATAGAAGAGGTGAAATGTTGTCTCAGATGTATTCAAATGTAACCCATAGTGATCCCAGCCCTAAAATTTTCATCATCATTAGGATGTATTATTGTGGGTTTGATTTCTTCTCAAATGTATATCGAAACACATTCAGATATTACAGCTCATATCTGTGATTCAAGACCCTAAATTAATTTAAAATTTCTTCTTGTCTCTTACTGTCTGTCAAAGAAATGAGCTTGGTTATTCCAAAATAACCAGCACCAACAAAAATAAAATAGAATATAATATTGGTAAAATATACCAATATGTTAAAGAGACAAATCATTATATAAAGAGCAAAGCACATATAAATTGCATTATTATTGCAGAAATAATGCATTTAAAAATTCTAGAGCAAAAATTCTGGGGTTTAAGTTTACTTTTTACAAAGGGATTTTAATTAATAATCAATTTTAAAAAAATACATCACATCTTTTAAACTGCATTTCTCCTTTATGGAGTTTAGCTTGTCCCACTGCCCTGCAGAGGGACATCAGGCTTAGCCCATACAGTGGCTATGAAGCAGCTACACGAGCAAGAGGCAGAGGTATTAGACTGTGAGAATACAAAGATATCACTACAGAATTATGATTCTGACATGACTGATGTATTAACCACGTCCCCACAGCTGGACAGGAAATTCCCGGTGGAGACAATCCAAGCCTGACTGGATGGAAGTGTCCCAACCCAATCCTGACAGGAGCTGTTCTCAGAAGGACTCACCCACGTAGTGCCAGGGAAGCTCCTGGGTCTGTGCCCACAGCCTTTCACTCAGCACCTCGGCATTTTTAATAGCAGCTTATTGATTTTTGTACAGCTACCAGACCAGACACGCAGGGCTTTTTACAGCGCGGAGTACATTTTGAAAAGTATCCAAGACTGTTCCAGGAGAAGGGCTGTAAGAAGCAAGTCAAGTAAGAGATGGGCTCGGTCTAAACACGCTCACCACTGGGGAGAGAAGAGTGTTGTTTTATTTGTTCTAACCCAATTCCAGCCCCTCTCCCCGACAGGCTCCGGCTGTCACTCCAGGAATACTCCTGGCTGCCATCTCGTGTTTTATTTCCTCACTGCAGCCCTGGGTAGCGGAAAAGTCTCTGCACATCAAGCTTATCCTCCCATTCAACTAAATGCGGAAAAAATATTAACAATGAGACAACAACAGCGCTGAACTGTTGCTTTATTCTCACCAAAGCGAAACTTGGAGCCTCTTCGGCAGCAATTCTTGGACATTACCAATACATGTAACAGCACACACCATGCCTTCTCTAATATAAAAAATTACAGATGACCTTATGCATTTTGGTCCAAGATTTAACTCTGTCCCATCTGAATTCTTTTAAATACAACTTAAAAGACACATTAAAAAAAAAAAGACTCTGATATCTTTAAACATAATTCCAGTCCCCGACATTCTCCTGCTACTCTTCAAACAAGGCTTTTGTTGTGTCTTTTGTTCATTTAAGGCTCTGCTGTCTGGTTTGAAGGCCAAGCTACACATAGAGTTTGGCAGGCACATTGTCATGCTCCCACACCCAGACAAAAGTAGTGATTTCACTTTTTCCCTATATAAATAGAAAAATGCTCCTATATTTCTGCACTTTCCTTTAAAAGTGGGATTGTTCTAAAAATAAAGGTCAGAGGTATCAGGTAGAATTACATTTAGACAGACAGCATTAAGCCTGATATCCCTGTTTCCTTTTAAGCTGGAGACAATGGAATTTTATGCATTTAAAGAAGACAAAATTGAGCCTTTTATTATGGCCACATTATGAGCTTCTTTCTCACCTCACTGAATAAGCTACTCAATGGAATAGTTCCATTGACTGTAATGAAGCTATTCCAATACAGAGCTAAAAGAGCAGCTGAGTCAACCTGAAATGCCTCCAAAGGCTCCTGATTGCTGCACAGGAGGGGACCCAGACACAGAAGGAAAAATTCTCCCAGTTTCACATCGCTGCTTACTCTGTGTCACTGCTCTGAGGGCAGAATGATTGAAAAGTTCAGTGCCACATCCCAGAGCTCAAGGAACAGGGATCCTGTGGCGGATCAGGACCTGAAACAGGAACATCTCACACCTTGTTAGACACTGCAGGGTGTCCAGGACATCTGCAGAGACTGGCAGAGCACACAGGACCTGGGGGGAGATCTGTGTCCCTCTGGAGAGCATCCAGGTGGGCAGCACAGCCCAAATCTGCAGGGGGTGACAGTGGGTACCCCGAGCATCCCTTCCCTTTCCCCACTGAACACTCACGAGCAGCTTCATACTGTGCAGCTCACAGTAACAGGCCAGTAAATGGCACAGATTTACACACTAGAGAAAGGAATACACCACAGTTTGGGTACACAGGTACGTTTTTCACAGCTGATACCACCTTGATCTTTGTTTTTGTTTGTGAGTGCGTGTGTGATTCATCACAATCTAGGCCCAGGATTGCAGAAAATTTGTGCCTTAAGTAGGAGGAATAAAAGAGAAATTAAGCTGTTCTGTGACAGACAACAAGCAAAGCACAGGCAAGGGCAATGATTGGTGGGTGCACTGTGTTTAAATCTCAAGGGCAGAAAGAAGGTGCAAGACCTCACTCAGCTACTGACACAGACGATAATTTTTAATTATTAGAACCTGCTCATATGTGATTAGCACAGACCTAACCAATGACCATATTCTTATACCATTAATTTTGTTTTTTTCACCCAAAGTGTCTGCATAGGAATGACAGATTCTCATTGCTTCACAGGTAAATATTTCTTCACGAAAAAGGCTGTGGACAAATATAACTCCCTTCACAGTACAGTCTCCTGTTTTCTGATTTATGCAGGTACATAAATATTGTGAATCACTGTACACAATCTCTCTTAACAGAAATTCATTAGAATGAAAGTGAAGTTCAACAGTGTAGATCATCAACACTAAGAAACTGATTATCCATGAACTAAAGAAATGGATGCAGCAGTGGAAAATGGTCATACTAAACCCTTTTTTCCCAAATCTAGCTGGAACAGAGTCTTACCTATGTCTGTACTTACTTTTGAAACACATGAAATTTTCAAAGGAAAAAAATGGCTAGAAATTGAAGGCAAGTATAACCTGTAAATAATATATTCCCATTGCTCTAATGCATAAGAGTGACTTGCTGCTCACAGACCATTTCAAGAGCTTATACAGGGCAATATAAAATACAGCTTAAGTGACTGACCATGGGAGCAGCAAAACCAGGGAAAATAGCTACATTACAGTATTTCACCACAGCACAGGATTCACAGAAACAACACCTAGAGCCCTTCCACACTCTAAACCCAGCCAAGAGATTATTTTAAGTCTGTACCATTTAAACTTTCTGGTTTGCTTTGCGAAACACCCCAAATTCCCACATATGTATCTAAACATTGCCACAGCTCCCTCTGTGTTGCAACTGCAATAGGTATCCTGGCTGAGGTGAGACAAATCTCCCATTTCCTGGTAGATCTTTCCTTGGTTTTGCCAAGTTGCTGCATTAAATTGCCCTCTCTCTCCCGGACCTTGTGCAGCCGATAAAAACGGCTACTAGGCTGTTTTCAGAGTACATCCTGCCAGGTCGGGCTCCAACATAACATCTTTCTAACACTCCACTAATTCCATTTGCACAGCTTTACGGGTTTAAAAGCAACTCTATTCCCGCAGAGAGTCACCCCAACTATTTCCTACAGCACAGGAACTGTAAGGTCACGGAGCGACTGAGCCTACCCTTGTTTCATAAGCAGCTTCCTTCAACAGCTGTAATATCTGGGACGAGTGCTCGGAGAGTGTCACTTGGCCTCACTGAGTGATTCATTGTATACTGGAAAACTGCTCTGCATTCTTCTGGATGCCTTTGCAGCATAGCCAGGACAAAGCCCCATTTAGCTGGAAGCCCAGCACAGTGGCTCATTATTCACCTGCCACGGCAGTCACAATATTGTGACGGCTTCCAGACAATGGTGGAAATTTCTACCTACTTTTTTACAGGAGCACATTCCATTTTCTACCTTTTTTATCCAGCGAAACAGACGCTGCGTACAGACAGAGTGTAGGGAAATGGGAGCCCTTAATTTTTGTGTAATGAAAGAAAAACTAATTGCCATAGTGCTCTGTGAGCTGCCACGGGATGCTCCAGGCTCCCTGATCCTGCCTCAGCACCAATAAGAGGCGCTTGAGAGACGGAGGGAATGGGGAGGGAGAGGGAGCAGGATGGAGGCAAGAGATGTAAACAAGCTACTCAGCCATCTCTAACCTGTCATTTGGCCTGAGGCCAGTGCCCCCCTGGTGCTCTGCCAGCCCTGGAGAGCTCAGCATCATCCCTGAAACCCACTGTGGCCGTGCAGGGAACCACCACAGGGCCCCCTTGCTTCTCCCTCAGTCCAACCACTCGCAGGGTCAGCCACAGCTGCTCTCTCTGCACTGAAGAAAGTGCCCTCAAAGCCAGCTCATGCAGGAGAACTAACCCACATCTGTAAATCTGTTCCTCGCATCCAATGCTGTAGCTTTTGCTGTTTGATTTTGGGATAAACTGAGTTTAAATGCCACGCTGAAGTAAACACAGTCACTCCAAAAGCGCTGAGCTTAACAGCTGTGGTTTTCTTAAAGTGTATTTTTTCTCAGGGCAGCAATAATTCAATAAAACTATGAGAGGGCTTTAACAGTTTTCCTCTCAGATGTGTGTCCTGTAATACACTGCTGCACGCACATATCCTCAGCGCTCTTATGAAGGCTTTTAGCAAAGATTTCTACCTCAGCAGGGAGGTAAACAGTATCAGCAGGCTCTACAGCAATACCCTAAATGGCACCTCCATTTAATTTCTACATAGCCCTTCCAGAACCTTTTTGTCTTTGTTTTGGTTGCCACTTTCTCTTTCATCAAATTCATCACTGTCACGTTTGCAGAAGGTGCCTATTACACCGCAGCCTGTACTCTAGTCACACTCCCTTACTGCCTGCCTGTGCTGGGAAAATCATAAAAAGGTATTTGGGAAACAAATGCTTCAAAAATCCACACTGCATCCCTGTGGAGATTGCCACCTACTTCCTATTAAGCCCAAGCTTGCCATATGTTTTAAGGGCTTTTAACCTCCTTTCTCTCCTGTGCAGCTCTGTAGTTGAAGTCTCAGTGCCAGTTCTGCTGGTAGGATGTGATTTTTGCTGAGGGGAAGGGAAGAAAGGGAGTGAGAGGAGGAAGACATGGAGATTTTTACAACCAAAAGGGGATTCCTGCCTAATAGAACCTGCAAAATGAGCAATTTCTTCTCTGGCTAAGTTGAGAGGGAAGTATTCACTGCCATAAACCTGTCCACACATGGACTTACACAGTCACACCTCCCTTCAACAGGGGTGTCCCTGCTCCAGGCCAAAGACTCCTGAAAATGTAATGATCCATTTAAAAATCTCTGGGAGAAAATTCTATGCACTTTCCCTTCTGTTCCATCCCAAAAGCTGGAAAAAACCCAAGGGCTATCATGGGCTGGGGAGAAGTGCAGGCTGTACCCTTGCAGTGACAGATTATCACTGTCACACTAATGCTTAAGACATATTTGTTTGTAAATCACAGCCTTCACCATATTTCATGTTATTTTTCAAGCCTCCTGAAGCCAAAGCTACATGAAAATTTCAGCTTTTATATTTCTAAGATTTTGTGATTGCTAAAAACACCTTGCAAAGTTGAAGTCAAAACTTTTGGAAAGAGGCAAAGTAGCTGAATATATTTTTTTCTGCAATTTCAAAAACAGCAAGTAGTTTCCAATTTTCTGTTCTCATAAGGGAGGAAAAATCTTTCAGTGTATTTTCCTTTGATTGATATGAATAACACCTGCATGACTTTTGTCATCCTGATTTATAATTAACATCACAATAAAACCCCACAAGCATTAAAGTAATACAGGTATTATGGCCCCTGGCATGTTTATGTCACGTGAGCAGCAATATATGCATTAGCTACAATGCTAATTAAAACTTGGACTGCTGTACTGTCTGATACTTCAAAGCTTTACACCAGACTAATGCTTAATTGTGGAAGATCGAGTAGATAATTCTTATTGTGGCTTTCTTAATCCGATGTTAATATAATCTGTAAGGAAATCACAGAGCTCTCCCCCACTACACCACCCAGAATTTAAGTGAACATGCAGAACCACTCAGGCACCAACTAACACACAAAAATGATTGATTTTTTTTGAAGGAAAGGGTCTAGAATGTGCCTTTGGAATATAAATAATGCAAATAAGCATATTTTAAAACTTAGCTGCTGCAGTGAGCAACATGATGGGGTTCTACCAACACTACTAAGAAATCTACAGAATTTAATAGTTTACTATGTCACTTTAAGGGCTTTTAAAAAAAATCCTTCTGGTCCTACTACAGCAGATATCTTCTCTGTGTTAATCACATAAACTCTCAAGTAAATCCCTTTGATTTCAAAGGGATGAAGATTTCACTCTCTTTTTGCAGTGCTTGACAGGAGTTTTTCTGAAAGCCACCATTTCCATGTGAACAAGCATTTCCCTTTTCTCTCTCAGAAATATCTCCTGTTAGATTTTCCATGTGCTTATCAGATTTCTAGGACCTACAGGGACTCTTTGTCTGTATTAATCTCCAGAAACTACATTAAAATAACATTAAGGTTGCTGAGTCAAAGACTGGGAGGTTAGGAAACACCAGAATTAAGTTAAACTAATCTAATTTGGCTCCTTATGCAAATGCCTTATGAAACAATCCTCAGTCATGTGATTACCTGCTCCCATCTACCTGCTTTGGAGCAAGGGGGACCCTGGATCCTCCAAAAAACAGCTGCCACATTCTTTGCAAGGCCAAATAGTGCAGATCTGCCTTCTCCCAGCAAACAGCTCCAAGGTCTCCACCCATCTGTGCCCACAAAGTCCAGCCACACTGGATGGTTGCAATCGCTCAAAATGGGATTAAAAACAAATAAAAAAACAAGGAAATGGGTAAAGCAAGGCTGCTACAGGAATCCCTACTGTCAGCAGCTGTAGTAAACCTGGGGAGAAGCTGAGTGCCATCACAGGAGCTGTGGACACCACGTGGGACCAGCTGGCACGAGGTGCTGCAGTGGGATGAGGCATTCCTGGATCTGCCACGAGTGAAAACTACCCTACAAAGCACCTTGGGATTTGAGGTGTTGGGGGTTTTTTTTAAAAAGAAGCATTTTTAAAAAATACAGCTCTAAGTATTGTCACAGTATGTTCCATGGCTGTTGTATATCACAAGTTTTTGGCTGTTTTGGAAGCACAAACATTTATGGTTATTGTTCAAAGAACAAAGCTGCTTCCCACCTCAACTTTGCACCAAAGTTTGCTGCTGCCTATACTCAGGGTACTCTTGGATTTTCCACTTTAAGTGACAACTGGTTTTTTGCACTGTTTCTGCCTCAACTAATTCTGATTTATGACCAAGATTTTCAGTCTAAGAAGAAATATGAAGAGGCAGAGTCATTTCAAATATGATCTGCAAAGGAGAAGAAAAGAAACAAAGAGGCTATGCCCTTTTTCCTCTCTTTTATATATGAAAAAGTTTGCTTTTGTATTCAAAGCTCCTTCAAAGTTCACAAGCTCCTCTTGTTCTTTTTCACATCAGAAATGGGGCCTACAGTAGGAAAAAGAGAGATTTTATCAACTGAAAGGAAGACAACTAAGAATAACAAAATATCTCTGACAACTAAACCCTATTTTCTTACTTAAAGGTAGGACCCCAGTGTGGATAAGGGAGGTAGTTTTTCCTAACCCCTAAAAGCTTTGTGACTAGCTAAATCCTCTATTCTCTCTGTCTTATTCTCCTTTGTGCAAAATAAACAGAAGATTAGATTTCCACACCTTTTAACAGTTTTTACACAGATAGAGAAAATCATGGTACTTTTTTTTCTCTTTTTCTCAAATCATATATATAATTACTTTTGAATATTTATGTTATGTACTTCACTCAAGTACCAAGTACATCTCAAATTATTGTAACAAAACAACTAAAAGACACACGTACAGCGATCTATAAATCAAATCAGCCAATATAGAATGCCTTTGTGTTGATGTAAAATACCTGTTGGCCCACTGCTGGTAAAACACCACCAGTTATGCCTTCCATGCAATTGCTACACAGAGGTGAGGATTCTTTGTTTTCCCTGGAAAATCTGGAGTTCCATAACAGAACAGTACATAAGATGTGCATGAGGAGACTGACACAACATGGCAGCAGCTCTTTGGAAGGCTGCATTGTAATCCTCAATGTTGCATTGCTTTTAAATTTTAATAGCAATACAAAATTGAATAGGGGTTTTTGTCTTTCCTTTTTTTTTTTTTTTAAGAACTTTGCACATCTTTATTCCCAAAACTATCCATGATGTATAAAGCAGCAAGGACTTTTCAAGTCTAATTATTATGTTTTTCTGGCTTTTCTGATTTATGCAGTTCTGTCAGTCTGAGGAATGAAAAGAAAGAAATCAGTTCACTTTGATTTCAGTTGGGTCCAAGTTAATTTTCGTCTCAGACAAGCCTGTGTTATTTCATGACAGACTATCTGAGACACAGAAACCCAAAGAATTGAAGCTTAATAAATATTAATAGGATTGGAAATCCATGAAAATATAGTCTTGTTTTTTATTTTTAGTTTGTTTTGATTTAGAAAGCCTAAAAATTCATCTTAGTTTCATCTAACAATGGTTCTTTAATAAACAACATATATTTTCTGTATCATCATTTCACCAGTGATTTCAGCTACTACAAGGCTAACTCTCAGGCACAAAGTAATCAGAAGGTTACTACAAGGCTGTCTTATAATTATTTAATCTCAATACCATTTTGTTAAAAATATATAACACTATTTCTTTCTCCCTGCTTAGGGAGGAAAAAAAAAAATGGAGAAAGAAAAATTCCATCTGCCCCCTGAAATGGTACCAGCATTTTCAGCTGCTATGCTGCACTTGGAGCAGAATTTTGCCACTAACAAAGATACAGATCTATCCAAGAATACGGAGCAATATATCAGTAGTATAGCAGTAATAATACCCAATTTAAAAATTCCAAGCAATTTTGATTGTGGAAACCAATAGAACATATTTGCAATGTGAAAATTGTTTGAAAGGTTTTGGGTGTTTTTGTTTGTTTGTTTGTTTTTTGTTAAGAAAACTTAGTTCTTTAGTCCATGAGAGTGAGCACTTTTTCACTGTTCACTTTCCCATGAAAGGAGGGCAGGATCACATCAGGATCCGGATTACATCAGACTGGCAGCAAGATAAGGTCACTTAGGGATCAGATTTTTGCTAATTCAGATCTCTGTTTTATTACTGTGAGGAATTACTCTGATTCACTAAAAGAGAGCAAAATGATAAAGCAGTTCAGGACTGCCTACCACAGACCATAAAATGAGTATGGATATTTTAAAGCCATGCTCCTAGAAACACTGGCCTTAGTGCAGTGGTCGTTGTTTGTCACACACTCTAAACCTCCTTTAAAAAATACCTGGGCCATTAAGATTACATAGAAAAATTAAAGTAAATGCAGTAATTTTGTCGCATCTGCTGCCAGAACAAATGACGCGATGCCTCCGAGAGACACACAAGCCATTTTAATTATCTCTTCTTTGAAGGAGTCATTGGCTCAAGCCAGACAGTCTGGGTCCAAATCTGAAGTGTTGCAAAGCTCAAGGTGAAAATTTAAGCCAGATTTAAGGAAGAAGGTTTTTTTACAGTTAGGCCCTGGCACAGGCTGCTCAGGGAAGCTGTGGCTGCCCCTGGATCCCTGGAAATGTCCAAGGCCAGGCTGGACAGGGCTTGGAGCAATCTGGGATAGTGGAAGGTGTCCCTGCCCATGGCAGGGGGTGGAACTCAGTGATCTTAAAGTCCCTTCCCACCCAAACCATTCCATGATTCTGTGACCCCCAGATGTGTTAAGACCCTTTCTACTTGTGCACACTCAGGCCAAAAGGAGGTGTGGGCAGCCAGGAAATCACTGCATTTCCCCACTTTTCCATACAGGAGGTGTGATCAGCACACCACAGTTTGTTCTGTGCCTCCAGTGTATTTAATGCCACAATTCAAACCCAAACCTCAGTTTTGCAGGATCAGTTCCTGATTTTTTTCAGCTTTGCATGAACGCCTTTCTAAACAGATGCAAATATAAAGCTGTACAGGTGACACACTAAAAATATAATTGAAGCTGGTGCTTTCATAAAAGCAATTAGCAATCGCTCAAGTTGCAATAGATGACAGCCTCAAGAGGATTGCTGCCCTGGCAGGGAAGTAACTGCAACTTACATTACAGTCAATGTTCTGTTCTTTAATGCTATTTTGTTATAACAGACAAGTACAAGTTGCTGATTATGTATTCATTCCCATGTAGAGCTTTTGGCTGATATTTCTATCCACAGGCTTAGATGTATGTGTCTCGCTCTTCTACCTTAAAGTATCCCCTCTCAAAGTTTGTGACAAAAAATTTACAGTGAATAAGCAAATAAATGCAGCTACAAGTAGAGGCTAACAGAAAAACCTTTTTAGCTCAGGGTGAAAGTACATGACCATACATGTCTTTGTTTTGCTCAGAATTCATGGAGTGACTACAATTATGCCTATTTTATAGTAACTTTATAGCCAAACTTACAGACATTTTACAACCACTTTAAGCCACTTTTGTGGTCCCCAGGAGTCATCCTTCCAGTTTCAGCAAACTATGGGACAAATCCTGCTCCTATAACAGTGAACAGCAATGCTCCCACCAGTCAAGGCTGTAAATCAACATCTGCCTTCAGCTATCCCTGGATAAACCCCAGGTCCCAAAACTGTTCTCCATAGGAACATGCTTAAGTGAGGGCCTTAAACACACATGTATTGAGTATCTGAATATACTCTGCAGCATTTCAGTGCAATAAACAGCATTTTATCAGAAAAGGAGGAGCTTCCAAACATGTGGTCAGCCCTCTGCACTGAGCAGAACAAGATGTGACCATATGGCACCCAGATACATTGGATTTTTTTCTAGGAAAAATGTGTAGTTGAATACTTTTTTTTTTTAATAGGGTGCCTAATAGTTCCATCATAGATCACACCTTTTAATATTCCATTATTTCAAGGGATCTCCACAGCAGCAGTTGCACCACATGGAGCAGTGGCAGACTGCCACACAATGAACACTGCCACATGAGACTTAGGAACATAACAAAGTCACTGAGAAATATCATCAGCATCTCTGGGTTTCTGTGAGCTGAGTCTTGCCTGTTCACCTCCAGTTACCCTGTGCTGTTTAGATGCACTTGTACTCTTTGTGCTCATGCATCTAAAAATAAAACCATATTAGAAGAGCAAAGGAAATTGTGCTGGTTCTACACGAGGATATGGGCTGAGTTTGAAAACCAGCTTCGGTGGGCAGCTGATGCAGCTCTTTGCCTCTGTGAGGGACATAACTGCAGTGGCCCAAAGGCAGCCTTGTGCTAGGGGCTGGATGTGTCCCTAATCCCCCTGAAGGGGCCAATTCCCACTGCTCATGTGGCTTTTGGAGTCACTAACCAGCTTGTACATGTGGCGGGGACAGAGACCCACGCGACCACCTCGGTCTCCATCGGAACCTCCTCTGCCTCCCGTTGAGCCCAACCATTATATCCAGGGGCTGAAAGAGCACTGCTAAGATGCTGAGTGGTAAACACACAAATCAGGTCAATCCTTTTGCTCTCCTTGTAATCCCTGTGTGTTGTTTGTTACTGGCTTTTACTGCTGCTGCCTTCTCCTCTTCGGGCACCCTGTGCACGCACCCGGCGCTCCCGCTCTCCCTCACACTGTGGGTTGTGGCAATCCCTTCTTATCAAAACTCCTGTGTTCTGCACTACTTCACCACATCCACTGCCTTTGTAGCTTCACCTACCTCTCTTGTCTTTTCCTTCACTGTAAATTCTGCAGAGCGAGGAACTTGCTTTCTCCAAGTTTGTACTAAAGCCTGTAAATTTACGGCACTCTAGGAATGTTTGATAATGGCACTTAAATAATTAATGAAAGCTGCAGCAGCCCTTTCTTTTTTCCCTATTTGGAGGCTGTAAGGCAGCAAGACAAGTGGGAGGCAGCAAATATTTCATGGGCTAAGATTAGACATGATTCGCACCCCTGTGGGGGGTAACTGACTGACAAATACTTGCACTTAGAAAAGAGTGAGATTAACTCATGCAGGAATTAAAGAAAAGAAGCATTGCTTCATCTAAATGAATCATAAAAGTGGCCCAGGAGCATCATAAACAGCCCAGCCCCAAAAAATAAACTGCAATAAAAAGAACGGGATGTTTTCATTTCAGCTCTACAATGATATTCTGTCTCTTTCCCTCTGTGTGTTTGACTTTGCAAGCCACTCTTTTATCTTAATTTTTCCATCTTCAATGGAAAGAGAAAAAAATAAAGTATATAATGGTAAATATTAACTCATGATTTTGCAGTCCTAAAGAAGGAGTAAATGCTTCTACAAAAAAAGATAGGTGGAAACATGGAATAAAGACAAATAAGACACAACTAGATTATGAGAGCAAGAAACAGGAAAAAAAAAAGTACAGAAAAAAGATAAAAGAGATTTGTTATTATAGGTGAAGCTATGATATGAGACAGATGTGAAATTTTATCAAGAAAATTAGAATGGAGAAAAAAAGCAACAAAGTAAAAAGACATTCATGTGTCAGACAAATTTTTCAAAATCTACCAAACATTCAAATTCCCTGCATTTGTCTCTAAGCTTAGGTCTGTTCATGTTTTAAAAATGGGAATTTGGGCCTGATCTTGTAAAACTAGATTGGAATTTCACGGCTGACTTTTCTGTAGCCACAAATTTACCCACTGAGTGCACATGGGTCCAGGTGCTTTCCACTGGAGCACAGTGCAAAGGAATGTATGGATATTTTTGTCTTCCAAATGATCAATAACCTAATCCTGATGCTTATGTCAGTTTTGCTGCTAAATTTCCTGGTTTATGAAGGCAATCAAGTACTTTGGCACCAAAGAATAATAGTAACTGCACTTAAAGAAATTTCAACCTGAAAAGTGCAGGGACAAAACCAGAAGCCACTTTGTCTGGTACTGAGTGTTTGTCAGGCAAAACACCACAAAAACATAGAGAAAAAAGGGCAGTAAATTGCTTGATTTTAGGGCAGTGAAGACTCCAAAATTATTACTCTCCTAGAACAGAGGCATAATGACCAGCCTCTGAATAGATATTGGCACAGCAGGCCACACAAAAGCTCTGATTAGCTGCTGTCTGAGGGAATATTCAATTCTATTTTAGCGTTAATTTCTGACCTTTCTTCTTTGACTTTACTTGGTCAAGATCCAAACCTTTTTGAATTTATTTAACACCAGACAACAGTTTCTGAATTGCCAAATTCCCAGAAGAGATGGGGGGAACTGCACTTCATAGTTTTTTCTGTCACTTCTTCAAATTCAGCTAATTCTGGAGTTATAAAAAACATTAAGAGCTGCAACATCACTTTCAATGCAACATCAGCTGGTTTCAGGGAAGGAAAAAAAAAAACCAAAACAGGAGCTACATCATGTCAAGCCTGGTTCAGATGTCCTTCACCTTCACTGAGAAAAGAGCAGGTATTTTGAAATTCCAAACCTGTACTTTTATGGCAATATTCAGCAAGAAAAGGACGTGATACAATCAGCTCCAGATTTTAATATTAGACAGAACCATCAGAAGCTTCTTTGTTAACTCCTAAGCCAGTGATAATCCTGCAGTTTTTTTCATCTCTTTGCACTTACAGTTAATAATATGGGAAATATATTGTGACATTTCAGATCTGTAGCTACTGTTTTACAAAAGCCTCCTCACCCATTGATTTACATCCACAACTCCCCTTCCAAGAGCTTCCTTCCCAAATTAAACATGCTAATGATTTTCTATGCAAAATTTAACAACCTAATAGGCTGAACAAGTCAAATGAAAATACACTAATTGTTGCCTTTGATGTATACTATTCTGCCAATTCTCTCATGAAAGCAGTATATTAGCATTAGCTGGAGTAGTCACTAAAATATAGATTAATAAAGAAAAGCTTATATATATACATGCTAAGAAGATGACACTGCAGACTGTAGAAAACACAACTTCAAGGCTCAGAAGTGACACAAATGGTTATTATACACTAGAAAACCATTTTCAGAGGAGCCCAGAAAACGAGCTACTAAAGAATGAATCACAAACCTTTATCTGAATTAGCCGGCGTTGGTTCATAACACTGGGTTTATGCAATAAACATATTCAAAATAAGATTACACAGTCAAAATAATAAATACAGAATGGGATGAGAGAGATAAAAGGCTGGTGAGAGAACAGAATGCTTTCTTCCTAACCCCAGGGATCTGAAATGAGCTCCCCCAAGAAACTGCCCAATTGCTTTATAAAGTAAGATTTCCATGTGCATGTATTTTTTCACTCAGAGTACAAGCAATAATGTGTTTTAGCCTATGACCAGCATCATAGAGAGAGCTTTATTGTAGAATTCATTCTGTTCTGCAGCCCAGCTCTGAGGAAGAGGTTTGGTGCCACTGTGATCTCAACACAGACAAAGAAAACAGATGCAAACAAACAATGAGGGAACATAAATATTCTCCAAAGAAATAGTGACATAAAATTACTTTCTATTGCTTTGTCTTTAAGAGTTTGCTTATAATGATTTGATAATTTAATCTAATTGATCTCTTCGAGTACTTCTATGGCTCTAATCACTGTAGTATCTGATTACTGGAACAGATCCATACTTTATCTCCAGATTTAATAACTAAATCTATACTTGAAAGAGAATCACACAAGTTCAGCAGAGGGAGAGGGCCAGATGCTGCTTAGCCAGGGGAGGAGGGAGGGAAAAGGCTGCTGAGGTCCAGAATCACTGGAAAGGTACACTTGGCTTTGTGCCAAATCATCCCTCTGCAACCAAAGTCCATTTAAGGAGCCCATTTCTGAGGTTAGAGAAGGAAAGCAGGAATGTGACATAATTAATGGGGGCAGAACCAAAAATGAGCTACTGTCTATGGCCCGTGCTCCTCCAACCTGTCTTCTTCGCAAGCACAAAGTAAATGTAATTATTATTATCGGTTCTTTGTTCTCTTGCAGGCTAGCCCTTCATCAGCCTGAAAATTATGACATTTCCTGAACGCATTTCAACAGCTTCTTAACCTTTTTATTTCCCAAGAGCAGGGACAATGTCAGGCAGCACTCAGAGATTTTAGCAGTGAAAAGGTTAACACCCAAAATTGCTAATGATAACAACTGTATTCACTGAGCCAGATAATCACTCACAAGGAATTTCAATCCAAAGTCACTTAAAATTCAAGGAAACCACTGTATTTCTTTAAGGAAGTGACAGCAGTTAGAAGAATATTCATAATTCAAACAACGGGCCAAAATCTGACTTACTGCTGAGTTTATCTATTTTCAATGAAGCAATATTAAGTGCTGGTTTTTGCTCTACCTTAGGTGAAACTTATTTTGTGATATGTCCTCTAACACAGGTGGCTGGGCAGAGAGGGGTGACAGGCAGGCCACTTGCACAGTGCAAATATCAAGCATAGAATGTATACGGAGCATTTCTGAGAAGTTATTTGTTTCTTCCTCTCTTGTTTGACTGCTGCTTGTTTGTTGTGCTGATACTCAGCCAAACTAGCTTGTAGCTGAATACGTCAAAGCTCTGGGCAGAAAAACAGCAGCTGATATATGTTAGCAAACTCTAGAGAGAAAAATAGTTTCTGCCACTAGAAACTTCAGGGTGGAATTGTGCACTGCCTTCTTCTTCACCTTATTTTGCCTAAAGGGAGAGAGCCTTTTAATCCTATTTCTCTGCTTGGTTTGCACAGTGCCTGGCAGTGTACGCCTGCTTCAACGTGTGTGTCAGGAGCCTCCTTTGCTGTCAGATCCCTTTCCTTGCTGCTCTCAGCTCATCATCTGTCTCCCAGCTCACCTCTGCAGGTGAATGTCCCATCTTGCCCAGGCACATCTCAGCAGCCATCTCTCAAAGGTGTCAGGAGGAGAAACAAAGCCAGCCTGTCACCAGCCCAGCACTGGCTCACAGTCCAAGGGGCAATGCTCTCTGTCACACAGGAGTGGCACAGAGCAAAATGGACATGGAATGGGGAGTGAGAGGTTTGCACCAACAGCCCCAAATTCAGGGTGGAATTTAGACTTTCACCGAGACCTCTTCAGCAATCATCCGTGTCTCATTTTGCATGATCCTGTGTCATAATGTGCTTCTGGCCAGGTAATGCCTTCAGTACTCAAACTGCAAATGCATCATGGCAAGAACTGCAGTTAATCAAAGGTTTCATGGGGCTTTAAAGAAAAAATAAGAGATGCATCTTTTCTTTCTTCCTTTGCGTGAGACCTCATCGATGGAGACTCCATCTAAAGAGATGGCAGGTGCCTCAGCTCTTAAGCATAGCAATTATTTATTGTTTCAGAAGTTATTGTTTCAAGCAAAAGTAATCTATTTTTCATTAACCAATGGCTCAGTTAATGACTGAAAAGTGTAGAAAACACACTTAATTCGCTCTCCTGTTCCACATAGCACAGCTATTAATATGGAGAGCTACTTCATCTGCATTTAGCATCAGAGAGAAACAGGGAAGATTAAGATTTTAAAATCACGGTTTACAGAGAGATTTCTTGTGAAATGTCATTAAATAATCCTGCCTTTTCAACAGCCATATACAGCAATTTTTCATGGATCCAAAGTACATTATAGAGCACAGAAAATCTTAATAAAAACAGTCTTGGGGTCAGTAAACATGCAAAAGCTTCTGTTTGCCTCACATAGGTATCTTAGACACAGCCTGCAGCTATTAAGTCCTTCTTAAAAAAAAAAAGTCTAACTTCTTTTTGCGACTTTAAAATAAATATGAAAACCTATGAGTCAATATCAATTTTGCAATCAAGTAAGACAAATTGTACTAGCTTTCCTTTGAGCTCTCAGATCTGATTACAACTGTTAGATGTACATATATACATAGGTAAATGCATGTTTCATATTCCCTTTCCACTGGGTCCATCCTGTTAAGACTATTGCTTTGGGAACGAGGATCTCAGAAAATCAGTTCTCATTGGGTCAGCTACATGCAGCTGGTTCTGTTCTGTTTGCCTGCTCACTACATTAAAATTAGTAATATACTAAAGAATAATAAATTAAGAAAGAAGAGTAATGTGGGCAGAAAATAAAAACAAACCCTGCAAGGGCAGTCTAGGGAAGTTGACAAGAAGACTGGTGCAAAACTTTGGGTTAAAGGGCAGCAACTCCTCAGGAAAACACCGCAAAAATATGAGCAAATCATGGCAGCCTCAGTAAGGAACCTTGGTTCAAGGTGGGATAAACAGGGAGCTCTTCTCCAGGCCATGGGTGCACGGTCTTCCTTCAGCTCAGGGCATGGCAAGACATTATTGCTGATCTGGGATCCCTTGCTCCTCACTGCTTTGCTCCCATCTTTTTTGGGAGTTTAAAATTCTGCATTAGAGCAGAGCCTGCAAGCCCTCCTGGGCCGAGCTGAGCGAATCAGGTGAACTGAACAGAAGGTTGGGCTGACCTGCCTGATGCAGACTCCATCTGAAACGAGTGGGGAAGATGTGCATGAGTCATTGTCCTGACCCAGAGGGAGCAAGGGCTGCAGGAGGGAGGGAGGCTGGGAATGGGAGCCCCCCCCAGCTGCTCTGGGCTCAGCTCCAGCCTGCCCCGAGCAGCAGTGGGTGCTGTCCCCAGCAGAGCCAAGGCGGGTGGCAAGGTAAGGGTGGCTCCTCATTGCCACTCGTGCCACAGGGTCAGGGCTGTGCACTCATCAGTGAACAATACCCTGTGTCAGATGTGAAACACAGAATGAGAAAACAAGCTTTAAAACTCTACATGTCTTACTGCCATTTTTAATGACTTCTAAAATTAGCGTCAGGAAGAGGAGAGCGATCATCTGTACGCTACAGAAGGTTGACACGAAAAAGGGTGAGAAATCTGTCATCCTGAGGTTTTGGTAGATTCTAGCATATGTTATCCTTGCCAGTTATTCCACACTCACTCTGCAGGAGAGAAAAGGAGATGCTCCACAGGGTTCCACTCTGCTTAGTCCATCTCCTGTGCCTGGAGCACCACAAGAACCTGTCCTACAAGAGGATTTTTTTTGCCCTCTTTCCCCAACACCTGGACGTGCAAAATTTGGACACTCCAATCTGTAAGGAGATCTTTGAATCTCAGCAAGTAATAAAAACCTCCTTGTATTTAGTGGAGGTTTTTCATCATCTTCAGCCAACTGTTGGATAAGTTTCTGCCTCTGTTTAGAAAAAGGATGTGTAAGTACAAACTGTGCTTGCTCTGGGCTGAGCCTTCTAGAAACATTCAGCAAGCTGTGCAATCTTCTTCCTACACAATGCACCTTTCCACTAAAAATCTGAAGACAGTTTTTGGTGTAAGAATATAGAGAACAGAAAGTAAAGACAGAAAGGCAATAGAGACAAATCTTTTTCCATGAGCTTTGTGAAATATTTTCTCAAAATAACTTTGCAGGGGTTTTACTGCCAGTTCATAATGTGGATGAATCACTTCTGATATTTCTGATAAAACAATATTCAAAACTTCAAAATCTCTTCCAATTCATTTATGCTACCATTTAATTAGGGCTTCAGCAATATGTTACAAGGGCATCATTATCCCCTATAATTGTATAATAATTACAATTTTTAATGAAATAATTGCAAGTACACTAGATGTGTAGATATAATTATGGTAATTACATAAATACCTGATTTTTAGCTAATAATTAAAGAAGGCTTTTACAAAAAGGGGGAAGTTTAACAAATGGAAGCTTTTCAGAAAACAAATACAAATAATAAATAGCTGCCTCTCTCCTGCCTCACTAGATTCTCTCTCTCTCTCTATATATATATATATGACTTTCAACAGATTACTAAATAAGAATTTAAAAACTACTTAAATATTAAATCATACCAAGAGACCTCAATACTTTGCCTCTGCAGGGCCTGATCTACTGGCATTAATACAGTCCAAACTTAATGATTCTAGGAGAGGTCAGCATCCCACTTGAACTGCAAATGGCTGTAAATGGCAGGAAGATGTGAATTGTGCCTACAACAACATACAAACTGTCCTGCTGGCTCTGGTTTCCTCCAAAACATGTCCATTTGGTCAAATCTATTGGCTATACCCTCATTAACACAGAAACCCTGCAGAAGATGCATTCTCTATAGGGCAATGATATTTCAATAAAGGAAATACTTACAGAGCCTCATCAGCTGAAGAAAAAAAAAAAACAAAAAAAACAAGAATTCTTCAACCAAGGAATCTCCTTTCTCTTCAAACACATTCCCATGACTAAACTTGCTGTGTGTTTACTGTGATCTCAGTACTAATAGGAAAGTCAAAATCCAGCCTCATAAAAAGCATGCAGAAAACTCTGCCAGGGCAGATTGATTCTTGCTCTGATAGCACTGAGGGATATTAACAGAATTCCCACAGCAGAGGAATTAACAACGTCATTTACTGCTGCCGTTGAAATGTTCCAAAACTCTTTGGCACAGCTCTGGAAGGGGAAGTCAACTGCAGCACCTGGACTATGCCATTTCCATGTGTCTTGCAATTGCTGCAAGAGCAGCCCTGAGGAAGCTCCAGCTCCAGCCAGAGACCACTCTGGTCCCTGCACTGTGCTGGAATATAGGTGCAAACACGGCTCAAAGTCAGCTTTGTCCCACTTCCCTTAGCCTTGCATTGTTCAGTGCTGCTCCTTCTTTGGATAAATCCCATTATTACAAGCATGAGAAAGTAAAATAAGAGATATTAATATTAAAACAGAAGGAAATGGTTTGATATCCTGAAAACAAATCTCATTTATGGTAAGCTCATTAAAGCAGTTGATTTCTGAATGCTGAGTATAATCATTAATACCATACATATCAAAGTGGAGAAGACATGTAAATTTGACATCATAAAGTAAGTAAAAATGAAGAAGGCTAAAGAATTATGAGTAAAAAGAATTTGGAAATAAAGAAGAAAAAGAAATTATACTGGAGCAATATTCAAGTTATAAGTAGATTATTAACATTGTGAGATGATCCTTAAGAATGATTTGACACATGTAAGCACCATATTCCAAGCTTAAAAAAAATCCAAAGAATACAAAAAATGTTTGTATCCATGTGTATTGTAAGGAAACAAAAAGATGAAGAGCATTAATGCAGAGAAGAGCAAAGGAATAATACTAAAATACAGGGGGGAAAAACAAGCAGAAAATAATAGTTATCCAAAAGCCATATTAGTTACTCCAAAGTTCCTCCTGAAAATGTACAAATACACTTATGCAGTTATTTTTTTATAAGATTTATCCATTCTGGCTTTAAAAGATAAATTAGAAACTAACAGATTGGAAGGAAAACCATCTCACAGATGTTTACTGGGTAAAACCAGCCCAAGCCAACAAAGGCTGGGGGAAGAAGCACAAACCAGTTTTATCCGACTTAGCATTAGCAGGGTAGCAGTACTATTTTAGAGCCTGTGTGGGGGAGGATGTAGAAAATGAAAAGCAAGCAGTAAAATAATGGACAAGGAATGGAATTAGATCAGAATTTAAGACCTGTTAGAGCTATAAGCACTGTCAAGGTGTATGAACAAAGCAGTGACAGCACGATGGCTGTGTGGTCAGCAAGAGCCCAGAGCCCGAACAGCCAGACATTTACAGGGGACTGCGACCAGAGCTGATGGCATTTAAGATGACTAGAGTCTTAAAATACAGTCTGCAGAGTCTTCTATTGTCAAGCACTGGCTCACCCAGAAAGAAGGCTGGAGAAAGTACATCAGAGTTTTAAGCACTTTATTTCAAGTATGACATAAACCTACCGCACGTCTTTGAAAAATGCTGCTAACTGACACTAACAGCTTTAGATTGTGAAATGATGAAAAGGTCTGTACAAGACAATGTTTGCTTCATTATCTTCTTCCATGTATTAGCAGTATAATAGGAAATGCTGCAGTGGTGGCTGAGGAATGAAAAACAGGGCTTCAAAAAGGAACAGGAAAATAGAACAATGGTGGTGTCTTGGTGAGCAGCAGTGGACTCAGGAATTGTGGACTACATTTGGGCCTGCTGATACCACAGGGAGTAAGGATGAGGGCTCTCCAGCCAGGAGCCAGCATGGATGGGGGTGAAAATTCAAATATGTGCAGGCAACTACTGACACGAATATACTACAGGCAAATAATTTGTTAGGAATTTTCAGAGTGGTCTAATGAAGGTATAAACCATTCTAAAGGGTCGATGTCCCCCAAAATACACAGAAAGGCAAATTTTGTAAGTTTGGCACTCATTCTCAAGAGACCCAGAGCCCTGGCAATGGCCTGCAAATTCTTGTTTTCAGCCTCCTGACAACATAACTTATTTTTACAGAGCTCTGTCTACAGTGATGGAGGCTCAAACCTTAGATTTCATATTTTTCATTCACATGGCCCTGGAGAAAGGAATATTTCAATGATTTTTGACAATTTACCGGCTGCTCTTCCATTACTTTGATATTATTTTCTAAATGACATCTTTAGAAAAAAAAGAACACTGATAATCAATTGACAACTTTTGCCAGTGGAAATACCCATTTTAAAGGTCTCAACTTTTCCTTTTCTGGTTGATTTCAGAGCTGAAATGGGTTTACAGAAAGATCTTCATTTAAGAGAGTCCACAGGAACTGCACGAGTCATATTAATTGTTCTTTTCCAAGATCTGATGATAAGTAAACAGTTCTAGGGTAGTTAAATGGAGTATTGGAACAAACACTCTACAGAAACACAAGGTATCAGGTGAAATTTCTGCTTCGTCTTCTAAGGAATATTTCACACTGCTAAGCTTAAAGCCCTAAGGTTATCAGAGCCTCTTACAAAAGAGAACTAATGTAACAAAATCTCTATTGAAAACAAAGGGAGATCAAAGCAGGATGAGATTACAGCAGTGTGATTTGTGTTTCAGTTCCATGAATATATTTGTGTGTATGCACATTTGCTCCTGTGCGTCCATAGTAACCACAGCCATAACCCAGAAAGTATGGTGTGGGGAGCTTTGCTCTGAAAATCAAGTAGCCCATTAGGAGGCATAAATATTAATAGAGCTGTCTAATCCTACACTCTCAAATGAGGTAGTTCAGCTCATGAGTCTTCACATTTAAAATTTATTCACTGCTCTGACTAGAATAAGAAACAGGATCCACATGTGGGGAAGTCACTGATATTGGGCGGTCTCTGAGCCACTGGTAATTCCTAAACATAAAAGTAAGGATCAAGTGATTTCTTTCCTTATTCTACACCTAAATCTCCTACAAATACTAATTTATCCAAAACTGCATCTGCCTGGCTCCATGACATTGAGGAGATACCAGCTACACCTCCACATTTTCACATTGAGGCATCTTCAGGCAGCATGGAAGCTTCAGCACAGGTTCCTAAGACAGAGCATACTGTCATGCCAAGTGCAGAGCACACAACACCTAGGGGTTCTTTAAGTGGTCATATAAGTGATCCTTTCCAAATTTTCTTTATGTAGTTGTCGTTACAGTAGGAAATTCCTGGTGCAAACCATTGCAATGGAAAGAAATGAACACAGAGCATTAAAACACCACAGGTATGCAGCTAAAGCAGGATGCACTTGCCCTCCTAAGAGATAAGGAAACATTCTGGATCACAAGTAAAATATTTGTGTCTTGACTATAAGGTAAATTTAGAGGTCTGAAATGCCAAACAGTAGAATACCATTCAAGCAATCCCTAGAAATGCTGCAAAGGTTTGTCAGGAAACTCAGGAAATGCCAGATAATAAACAATATTGTTAGTATCAATCACTAAAATGGTATAATCTACAACATAACCAGGGTCTATTAAAATTTAGAGTTATGAAAACGAGACTCAAAATGTAACACAGAATTACTCAGATGCCTTTGCACTGATTTTCCAAAACCAACCCTTGCAAGCACAAGTTTCTGCATACCCAAAACAGAGCTAGCAGCCTCTGACCTTGATGTACCTGAAGGAAAAGACACAAAACCAGATGCTCTTTCTTTATTTTTGAATCAGTAAATTGAAGGTCAAGTAACTGAAATACGTGCCTCCATGTTTTGCAAAAAACATGCTGAATCGTTTCATTTCTTTTCTATCATTCTGTAGTCTCTGCTGTGGGCACATCCAAATCCCAACAGGAGGTCATGGATATAATGCTCATTACCATCTCTAGCATGACTCATGGATGGAACTCCTTTCATTTCTACACCTATTTTAATCAGATTGCTCCCTGTTCTTCAAAATTTTGGATTTTCTAATGTCATCTGACAATTAAGTATAAATTCTAATTTATTTATCTAATTCAATCTATTTCATGTAGTAAGAAGGAATCAAACCACACGTAAGGATAGCATATGGTTGCTGCTTCAGTCACTTTCATCTTACATATCCTTTATGAATCAAAAAGATGGTGTAAAAGTCTGCCCCTGATTTCCAGATTTTCTCCTTCCAATAACTTTCATCACTGTGATGCTACGTCTGTAAGCTAAAAATCCAGCAAAAGAGTGTTGGGCCTTTCTTCTTTCAGATAAAAAACTGATGCCATTTCCCCAGTTGTGGCTGCTGCTCAGTTGCTGTGACTCTACTGCAGCTTTGTCCTGCCACTCCTTTTGCCCCTGGCCTTGGGGGCAACCCCAGCCCAGGATAAATCTCAGGTTGTGCACAGATGAGTAGAGTGCGAGTTACTCAGAGAGCAGAGATTACTACAGATCTCTCAGCTGCCCAGCTGAAGGTATTCAGGAGCTCTCTGCACTTGTCAACAGCAAAAGGTAGGCTTTTTTGTTGTGCTGTGTGTGCAATGAATCTAAGTGGAAAGGTACCTACTGAATTTCAAGTAACTCTCTCTATTCTCCTTCAGGCCCACAGGACAATAAGCATGACTTTCTCAGCTACTGGGCTCTCCCTCCCCTGACTTTTGCTATTTTTCTGATTTTTTTTTTTTAATACTCTCTCATATGAAAGATGCTCTCTGAGAACAATGATGGGGATCTGCATCTTTATTTATGACTCTGTGAATCAGCGTCTGGATGATAGGAAGTGAAAGTTGCTCAGCTAATTACACACGCTTGATGAACTGCGTAATAACTGCTGCAGCACTGCACATTAATTGAATGCATATAAATGACAGCAGTTATTCTAACTTGAATGATGTGTGAAGGAGTGACGTTGCTCACAGTACCCTGATTATCTTCATTTCCAGCTTTGGGAATCCAGCTTAAACAATTGTACTTTTACAGCATCGAGCAAAAATTCCCTAACAGAAAACAGAAGATGCCTCAAAGCCTGACACTTTAAACACAAATTGCTTTAAGTCACTGAAAGTGGATTTAGACATCTAAAAAAAGCATACATCGAGGGACTACAATTAACAATTAATAATTAACAGCTAGCTGCAACCAGCAGTTAGGAGCTAAAGCCTTGGGAACAAGGCCACCTTCATTCAGAGTCTGGATGCTGCCTTAAAAACCTAATGCAGTGTTTAAAGAGTTAAATTTTGCCCAGCTCTAAACATTTCTGCTGTGCACTTTCCTAAAACGTATTTGTTTTGGAATAACAGGATTTAAAAAATGGATTACAGCTAATAGGCAACTGTGCATGTCTACAGTACTCTTTGCTTACCCCAAAAAGCGTTCTATTTCACACGTAGTCCAGCTCTAAGGTAACACATTATTTTAAAGAAAACAATAAAGGAAAATTATTTGATGCAAAACAAACGTGCATAGTACAAAATTAGTACTTCAAAACTGGCACCAAATGCCTCCTTTGAATCAGTACCAAAATAGACCTTCTCTGTTGCATGTCAACTGCTTGAGGAATTTGCAAATATTCACAAAGAAATCTGCAAACTCTTCCATACTATTTAACACAGAAAGGGGAGAAGCCAAGTTTCCAAAGCTTCCAAAAGCAGCCTAGTTCCCAAAGTACCATGTCACAATATTTTAACAGTTCCCTACACCCCTATTAAGAGTTTTTGGGCTTTGACAAAGAGAGCTGTAATCACAGAATAAAGGAAATCAACGCTCACTTTTAGAAGCGCATAAACGAAAAAAAAGAAAAAACGTTTCACATCTACACTTCAGAAAAGTTAACCCTGTTCCAAGAAAACAGGGAGCACTCTGGAGAAGGGCAGAGCAGGTCTCAGACCTGCATTGCTCTAATGCTTCCTGGTCATTATGCCATAGCTCTGGAAGGGAGAGCTGTGGGCTGTGCCAGCCCCTCCAGTGGTAGCAGTGCCCATCCTGGGCACAAAGCTCCCTCCTCTGCATCCACACACAACATCCCATCCCCTGGTACCACTGACAGACACTGCCCAGAACCTCGAGGCCCAGAGAGAGGCTACCAACTCTGTCAGTGGAGAGAATGCCAGACAGAGATGACCAGGTGCAACTGAGTCCCGGCTTTACAAAAGTTATCTTCTCACCTGCTGTACACGGACCTCTCTTTAAACACCTCTCCACCAGGACAAGACAGTCCCTAACAGTTCACAGCACCAGCAATCAGCCTCTTTCACCTGTATTATTCGTTCTCTTTTTGCAAGGTTTCAATCTCTGCCCCGGTTTTGTTTGTTCGGTTTTTTTGTCCACTTTATACATACCTCCTTTTCTACAAATTTTCTTGCCGGGTTTTCTGGCACATTCCTTGGATATTCTTTTGACTGAAAAATGAATAGAAGACTAGAAAATAACATGGAGCTCCGTCACAGACAGTAGGAGCATGCAACACCACTATCTAACTTAAATATGACCTGCTTTATTAGGTGCGGAAGATTCTCAACTTGTTGTGCCTGCACATGCAATGGAAAAGATGTTGATGCATCTTCCCAGAAGTCAGTGGGTGGCAATGAGAATTAGGCACCAACTTTGACCTAAAAATTACACGTGCTGTGGGAGAAAAAAAAAAATGAGCGTAGACAGAAAGAAAGAAATAAAAAAAAAATAAAAATCAAAAAGCAAGGACAAACGCACACAGAGAAAAGCAGCATGCACACATGTAATAAGCTGGCATGCAAACAGAGAAAGCCATGCATGCTACCAGTACACGTGAATTAATACTGTTAGAAAGTAGAACAGGAAAATAAAAAGATCTCCCTGTTTCGCCTGCTATTAACTCACCATCCTCGGTTGGGACATAGATATTTAAATAGAGGCAGTCTTCGTTCTGATCTTGCACATAGGTTGAAACTACATCCAAGTTATTAGTAAACCACACAGGAAGCATGACTTCAGGCAACCTGCCTTCTATAATGTTCTGAGGACACACTGGAGCAAACTGGGTGGTGTTTTTGATATCTGCCCAGGGAGACGGAGGCTCAGGAGGTTGAAAGCGGCGCTCCCCTGTCGGAGGGGCAGCGTACGGAACCCCGAGAAACTGAATAACGGGCCCCAAAATTTCATTATTGAGTTCCTTCTTAATCCCTCTTATCTTGCCAAAGTTGGTGGTCACCACTGGGTTGGTATCATCCAATTTTTGGGAGGACACAGCTGCAGCGTGAAGCAGAAATCCAAGTATAGAAAAAGCAAGAGTGGCATTCAATCCCGTGTGCAGCAGGCGGAGCACCGTCGCTCTCCATACACAGTTCAGCCACACGGATCTTGGAAAGGCCATGGTCCCACATTAGTTGTGTAACTACAGTGAAGCAATCTGATTTGTATCCACTGGTGTAAAAACAGGGCGACCGGAGGAAACAGATCAAGTTTCCTAAATAGGTGCCTGTCAGAAAAATCTCAAAAGGCTTTTCATGCGGTAAGTATCTTCCATTGATTTCACACTTATTGAAGCTGCATCTTCACTCAGCACTATTTATCAGACTACATCCTATTGACAATTCTGTTTTCCATAGCAGCAATATGAAGAGAGCAGCCATTTACTGCAGAATCCCCTCTTATAAATCAAATCCAGTTAGCCGCAGGTCTATATCCTGGAGAAAATGAAAATAAATCATTAGTATGAAAGAGCTAATATGAGCAGAGTGATAACTAGGTGTTTAACACATTATGTACATACATTAATATTTGCTAGAGTCATGTAAGTTAAACTGCAGTAGTTTATGGGTCCATGAAATGGCAGGTGAAACACTGATTACTGGATTATCTGTAATGTCACCTGTTGAATTTATAGAGACTTCTCAGGAGAAACAGGACTCACAGAAAATACATCTTTAAAATTCACCTTTTCAAGAATGAGCAATTCACTGCCAAGCTATATTATATAAGTGTTTATGCTAATATTTTATTTAACTTAATCAGCTCATAATCAATTTTTACCTTGTTTGCAGAAGCTGATTTATCAGAAAGGAAGTAATTATTTCTTAAAGCAGAAGATGAGGAAATTAAGATAGGCAGGCACACTGAAGACCCAAATGAGTTTTATTTCATTAAAAGCAGTTTATAATACATACAAACATGGTTCATTCATTTTAAAATAGAATGAATTACTGTGCTTATTCACAATAACCTGAATTACCATGCTTTATGTGGTTTTCTGATTGCTGATGAAAAACACAGATAGACTGAGATGTTCACATCAATGAGAGACCAAAGTCTGCTTCTGCTGAAGTGAATGGCGAACTCTGAATTTGCACAGAAGTACAACTGGACCTCTGTAGGTTGCTGGGGGCTTTTTCAGGACTGGTTTGGAAAAGGACATGAACAGACAGCTTAGGGAGGGAGCTGTATATCACAATTTTTACATCAGATCAATCCTGCATTCCTTATAAAAGACTGACTTCAGTGAAAAATGAAAACGCATGTTGAGAGCACTCAATTCCTACCATCCTTGATTTATAACATAAACAATAAGCATTCCCACAGGACAAAAGTCTTTTCTTTCATATATCCACATGCTGACTGAACAATATCCAAGAAAAAATAATCAGTTAGGATCAGAGACTGCATAATCTGAAATTCCAGATGCTATTTTCAACTACTTTAGCTCAGAGGTTGTCACACAAGGCTGTGTTCCAGCACTTCTGAAAATTGCTCAGTGCATATCATTATATCTTCCATATTCATGTGAAACATGTTTCCAACACGACTTACAATATCCTATTATTTAAGATGCAGTGTCATACACAACATACAGTGTAATCTTACACTCTCTATTAAGCAGGGTGTAATGCATGAGAAATATGTTTTGCTTTGTATAGGAAACATTTTAAACCACCTGCTTTTGAAACAGCATTGGCAGCTTTAATGAGAATTGGTTTTTTTATCATGTCTATACACATTGTGGAGAGAATTCAAAAGAACGGCTTGTCTAATAGTCAGACTACCCTGTAGTTTGGGTTATTAAAAAGGAGATTGCAAAAGCTATATAGGACAGCAGGAGATTTGGTTCATGCCTAGTGTTCCTTTAGCTCTGAACAATCTATCTCAGGAGGCAATAAGGAGATAGATGAAGCTTTTCTGCAATTTTCTGTTTCCCTTTCTTTCTCTGCTAATTCTAACACCTTCCCTGTGAAACTGCATTAGCAAACAGGCTTATGTCCTTCATTCTCCAGCTACACATTCTCAGTATTTGCTGGAAATACATTGATGTAGCTGCAGAAAATAATTCCCCAAACTTGATGCATGTGTTTACATTTACTTTAACACACTTACATGGAATGGCAGGCACTCCCCTCGTGGAGGATTATTGCTTTGTAGCATTTCAGATTTTGGAGGGAGTAGAGTACAACTTGAGAAATAGCAAAGACAGAGCAGGCAGACAGGTTTCTGAGCAATGCACATGGAGAGATGGAAGCCTGTTCCTCAGTGGTATTCAAAAACCTCCACAGCCTTTTCCACTGGGTCTTAAAACCCATGAGGGTTTGTTTTTCTCTCAGGAATGGAAATATATACTTTCTCTTCTTTTTCAAAACTTGTAAATAGCAGGAACTTAATCTCAGTAGCCTTCCAGGTAATTTCATGGTCTGGGGAAGGTCTGAGTTCAACAAATCCAACATAGCTTTGCCAAGCCAAAACATCCTTCTTCATTTCAAGGTGCTGGGTTTGTTCGATGCGCAAAATTACCAAGATGTTACAAATAATTTATTTACCACCTGTTTTCAGTTCTAAAGAAACTTTATAATACACTTTTGATACCCCAAATGGTAAATTCAAAGCCAGTTCTAGAACTGGGCTATAATTCTAAGCTTGTCCATCTGCTGGTTTGTCTTTGCAGCTGAACAGCTCTGCTGTGATCTACAGTTCTGGTTTGCTTCCCATGGATAAAGTTTTATTCTGAGACAGGATGCTAAAAAGGTAAGAATATCATTCAGTTCTGTGGTTGCTATTCCTAATTAGTTAACTGTTGGGCAGTAGCCTCTATGAATAGATAGACAGGCTATAAAGGGCAGAAAATTGTCCTTCAGCTTGCAAGATTTGAATCAACATATTTTCATTGTATTTGTAACTTGAATTTTGGATTTGCTCTTTTCAAGCCTTTCTTTTTAAATGTCTAAGTAACAGCTTATTTTTGAGACTGAGAGGTCAGACATTCAAGCCTGTCATTGGCTGCCCTGAAGCTATCACATCAAAACCACAAACTCAACGCAAATAAAAAGACTGAGATTTATCAAATCTTTTGAGACTTTCACGAAAAAATTTCATTTTCAGCGCTAGGTGCAAGGGCAAGCAGGGAAGCTGGCCAGGAGCATGTTGAGAGTCAATGCTGGACCAAATTCTCCCCAGTCTTTCTGCAGGTGATCTACATAGGACTTTCCCTTGGTATCTGGACTCAGCTGAAGAGGAACAAGTGGAAAAAAAAGGAGAAGGAATAAACAGGAATGATCAGGGAGACAAGCAAACGAATAAACCAAAGAATAGCAAGGATAAATCTGGGAGAAGATTTAGCATCAAAATAATGTGGATCTGAGGAGAAGGAGGAGAAACCTTTTCAGATTTTTCTGCTGTCTTGATTTGAGGATCACAATTGCTCCCTGTGGTAACACAAATGAATTCTACTGTAAAAGGTATTTGATAAAGACTTTCATGCTCTTTCAAACAGTCTATACTATACAGAGTTTTTTTCTATCATCTATTATTTTATTATCTTCCTTTCTGAATTCAAATGACTTTATACTCAGATTCTGAAATACTTTAGAGAAGCATTTAGTATGCTGAGGAGTGAACAATCCGAGAGAGCTTCAGTGCATCTTTGCATTTCCAATGACACAGGGCATCCCACAACAGGTCACATCTGCTGCAAACTGCAGCAGTACAGCTCCTCTTTGTTTCTCATGCACAGACCTTCAAATCTTAAGGGATGGTTTGATCTGTACCACCTATCAATAGCTCCAATGGATTAATAAAACCTTTGGTGGCACCCAAGGCTTCTGGCCATATGTCAGCATTAGCACATGTAAAGGCTATTATTGTTACAATAAAAATCTCCCAATCCCCCCCCAAAACCTGTTTTCTTTTCAGCTGAAGGTGTATTCTGTGATTTGATATTCCTGCTTAAAAATTCCTTTCCTCTTCCACTTTGCTGGTAAATCCCAGTTGCACAAATATTCAAAGTGATTGCAAGAGTTTAGAACACCACACAACACCATTTCAAAACACAAGTGCTGTTTTGCAGAACCAGCTACATTTGCATCCACTTTTACTTACAGCAGTCTCTCCTTAGAACTAAGAGCCCAGAGATGTTTCATGTCTCTAAGAAGAAATCCAAGTTCTAAAACATACTATGAAGCTAAGCATGGACAGTGGTACAGAGACCATTAGAGGAAAGATGAGGGTGAACACTGTATTTCTGTGACATACCAATTGTAAACATGACCAAAAAAATCCTCAGGAGATGCAGCACAAAATTCCCCATCTCTTCTTTCATGTTTCAAGTTAGCAAGAGAAGCAAGTTCCAAAGACAGTGCATTTTCTCTCAACTTAGTAGTAAAAAAAGGCCAGGTTGATGGGATTTTGAGCAGCCCAGAGAGGAAAGTGTCCCTACCAAAACCTTGATGACCTCTGGAGGCCCCTTCCAACCCAATCCATTCTGTGAAATAGTTTAAAACAGACATTACTCTTGCATACTTCCCTAAATACTTTCTCAAAGAGATGGTATTTGCATGGGTTTAGTTCGAGAAATCAACTACATTCATTTTAAAAAACAGGTGTATGACATGATAATAGAGGAGACTGCAATCCTGAACACATCACACAGGTAGGAAGGGGACAGTTCTGGTGGGGTTTGGTCAGATCCCACGTGCCAGCATCCCCTACACCTCAGAGCAGCCACAGCAAAGAAAGCTCAAAGAAAGCCCTACTGAGATGCAGAACCTCTGCCAAGATGGCCAACAAAAGTATGAATAAGACATCACCCTCACGGGCTCCCAGTCCCACCCCACATCAGGATGGGATTACAAGTGTTATGTTACATGGGAACACAAACAAGCCAGGGGAAAGGATTTCCAGATGCTACAAGCTGTGTAAGTATATCACTCCTAGATCAGAAAAACTGATTCCTGAGCACCCAACCTCAATTTAATATGATGTTTTCACCACTAAACCTCATAACCAGTTAGTGAAAAAACACCATATTTAAATACTGTAGCATAAAATATTTGATGCAGTGCTTCAAAATTAGTGAGAAGTTGAATTAAAATGGGTAGATGTCATAAGACTCCTTTAAATTGTGATGCATTTTTCAACCGCACCAAATTTTTGTTCTTTGCCATTAGTGGGTATATTTACTTATGCTTATTAACTAGTATTTTCATGATCAAAAATCACTTTGCAAAATTTCTGCACCTTAGTTTGCCAGAATAGGAAGACTTCTGATCAAAATTTTCTATTCAACTGTTTTTGAATTAGACAAATTAAGCCCCATGAGAAGAGGGTCAGTTAAGTCCTATAATCTTCCATTTACTCATATCAATAAATCATTTTCTTGAAATAGTTCTACTTATCTGAAGTAGTTGTTTATATTACCAGAAGTTGACTACAATTTTTTAATGTAGACTAGAGCTGTCTGACATTTTGCACAATAAGTAGGTAAAGAAATGGTGATTTTACCCATAACAGAAAGAATGGGTAACTCTGTCACTTATGTGTAAAGTTTTAGACAGCTAAGTAATACAGATTTAAATTAAAAATGACAGATGCACTGGCTTGGAATATAATGGGCACTGAAGTGAACCTTTATTCCTTTTAGCAGCTTACAGTTAACTCTTAAATGCACCACACATTATCCTCACTTTTGAGTGCTGTAACTATTCAGCTAAATGATCAAATGGCCATTCTGTCAGTGGCTGCTCTGTGCTTCAGGACAAGAAGATTCCCTGACCTACTGCAGAAATTCCACTGAACTCATGTTAATCAGAGGTCATCCCAGAGGAGAAAATAACCCAGACGTTTTACATTTGAGAGCTTCAGTACCAAAATCTGTGTATTGCAGATCATCAGGTCAAGTGGGAGTTGCTTTGATTAATACTCCATAAAATATACACGTGCTTCTCATCTGATCACTCTAGCAGAGTGTCCAGAACACACCCAGAGACTCCTGAAACTGACTGTCCTTTTGTTGTCTCTTTCAGGTGATAAATTTAGCTATAGAATTGTTAACAAAGTTCTTCACCTGATATATATTTGTGGCTCACCCTTGGTTCACTGGGGTTAATCGTATGAGAAAAATTAATTGGATTTTCTTTGCCACCTTTATTACAGTTGTAATATCAACAATAATACTACCTTTAATGCTAGTTCAGCCCCCAAGGCAAGCTTTCATATCAGATTCATAAGAAAGATATCACTTTTGTATTTTCCTGGTGGAAATAGTAATTCAAGATAAAAAAAGCTAGAATACAGATAATACCACTTCTTGAGGGAGAACTCTGCAAACAAAGATGCTTGAATGAACTCAGATTTGTCCATGAATTGTTGTTCTAGCTGGATACAATACAGTAACAATTCCAAGCATACAAAACCCTTGTTGTAGAGCTAGATCAATAACTAGCTCTTCAACAAGAGGATTTTTTTTTTTTTTTAAGAAAAAGACCAGCAAACTCCCTTGTGGCAGAAAAAGGAACCCACGCTCCTTGTTCTTGATCAGATGGTCAAGATGGTCCTGATTTCATCAGGGTAATTGAGATCAAGTTCCAACTCATCAGGAAATTCACAGACGTATAAACATGATTTGTTAATCACAAACCCAACATCTCTAACTCAGCTCTGAAAGAGCTCTTGACTGGTATTACCAGGCTTTCCAGAACTGCAGAGAGCACACTACAACTTGAGTGCAATATTGGCATTAGAGGGATCTATCAGCTTGAAGAGGTTGTTTCCTGTGATCTAGCATTCTGTACATCTGTGACTTTACTTGTATTTGTTCCAAAATGAATTTCATGCTTAACTTGTTTTTCTTAATTAAACTTCCTTTAACGGTTTCTAATATGTGCATTATTAAAACTCATTAGTCCCATTCATGCCTGCCTGTCATTTTTGGCTTCATATTCATGTACCAAAGAGCTCTGCTGCTTTATATAGGAAGCAAATTAAATAATAAATATGAGAACTTGAACGTTTTATGAGTGTCAGTATGAGAAAGTGGCTGCAAGGCCCATAAGGTTTCACAAAAAAAAAGCATTACAGCTAAAGCTAACATGCTGACACATCTCTGATCTATAAAGTCTGCAGTAATGGTAGCAGTAAAGTGTTGTGCCATAGATGGGGAATTTTTCTCTCACATGAAATAGAAATAGGATATAGCACAGACTATATTTACCGTTGTGAAAAAATTTCAAATAAAATTTCCCAAAAGCTTAGAATATAACACCATTAAACGTCTACAAAGATTTACTCTTTCCATCTGACTTCATGTGTAGCTCCTATTATTCAGCTCCTTGTCCTCTTTTCATTTTCTATCCCTGTCTGTGAGAAAGAGACTTATTTCAGCTGCAGCAACCAGGCTCAGTCCCCTGTGGTCATGCCCTGGTCACGCTGACCACGACTCCAGTGACCAGAGGGTTTCCTGACCCAGCAGCAGCAACTCGTGGTGACTGCTCCAGAGCCCAGATTCTCCACAGAAAAAAACCATTATTGTGAAACCAGCAGAAGAAACAAAAGCCTCATCCCACAATGCCTGCTTTGCACAGGCTCGAGGATGTCAGAATATTCAGTCTATCTCTGTAAGGTTTCTCCTGCCTAAACTGTTGTTTGCTCCTCATGAATATTTCCAACACTCTGTGCCTACCTAACACTTTACTACTTTGAAGTGCTGTTTCGGAAACTGGGGGACAGGGTTGGGAAGACAAAAGTTAAGGAACAACTTTAAGTTCAGATATTGAACTTAAAAGCTTCAGACAAAATGTAATTAAATAAAAGTACAAAATACAACATAAATGTATTCCCCTCATTAAATTCCCAGAAGCAGTTCAACAAGTGAGCTAATGGCTTCTCTAGGCAGGATGTGATTGAGGAGATTTAGAAAACATCTTTTTAAATTGCCATTTAAGTTCTCTGCTTCGTTAAAGGAATATGACTTACTTGAAATGCAATAGTTGTAAAGTGTCCTTGACCGCTTTTATGATTTTACAGTCACGTGTTGCTAATTTCCAAGCACTACACTCTCCCTTAATATGGTGCAAAGGACCTAACCAAGCATCAGCAGAAGGTAACAGGCTACCCAAAGGCAACACTAAAACTGATTATGCAGAAAATATTATGAGGACAAAACAGAAGAATTCAACAAATGGGGTAAAGAGAACTCAAATTGCTTTTCCTTTAATGGCCTCATGTTTTATTTGACCACAGCAGTGGAAAAACCATGTTACCCTGCTGTGTGCAGCCCAGATCTTTACATGGCTTGGTAACCATGAGGATATTTACTGCACAGACTCTGTGCCCCCTGCTTTCCCACAGCTGCTGCTCCCTCACTCCACCTTTTGTTTTCTAGTGGGAAGTGCCATGGTGGAGAGGGCAACGTGGGACCAAGCAGCCAACCAGTCACTTTTCATCCGTGGAGAGCACACAAAACATCACCAATGAGCAATTAATAGTTATGGAAACAAAGTCTGTTGGAAAACACGTGGGGTCTTCAGAGGCAGGTAGAAATGTGCAGCTGAGTCGCCAAGAAGCCAAAGTTATTTGCCCCTGCAATTCTGCTAATCCAATAGTAGTCCTGTATGTATGTCATCAAAAACCTGTCACCCGTCATTAAAATTACAGGATGTGCTCTCAATATGCAACACATGATGAAGTTTTCCCATTAGGTGGGGTTTTTGGTTTGGTTTCATTTTTTTGCATCACCTAACTCTCTCTCCCTCCCTTCCATACAAACTCTTGTGCAACACCTGGGAGTCAGGGCAGGCTGCCCCGCTCTGAGTGCTTGTGCTCCCTCACAATGCAGAGCTCAGAACCAGAGCTACAGAAATGAAGACATGCCTCCAGAGCAGCCTTTATTCATCAGTCAGGACCTATGCTGTATCATTATCTATTATTTTATCACCTGTTATACTTACCATGGAGGAATATCTGGGACTAATCAGAAACTATATAATTTACTGGATCAGACTGATAACTGGCCATCCTTTATTAAAAGAAACCCACAGAGGTTTCTACTGGACCTCTAGAAAAATGTTTTATTTTCATTATTTTCTTTCAAAGAACGTCTGTCTCCTTTTACCCTTCTTTTTTCACTATTTAATTTTTAAATAATTTCTTTTTCATGTGATTAAAAAACCATAATAATTATGACATCAAACAAATAATTCAGAGCTAGCCAAGGGTCTGTAAAACAGCTTTACGTCTCTATTACAAAGGAATGTATATTTGCTTTTAATAAAGAAAGGCAAGCCAATCCATTACAAACTGAGACCACATCTAAGCCTCTGCTTTCTTCCCTTTTCCCCAGACTCCATTTGAACAATTAGAGTGGTTAATGCTGGTGTGCATGCCAGCGGATATTAAAAATGCAAACTGATAAAAAAACACAACTACCACCACGTTCAAATTCCTCCATTCACTTGCAAATCAATTTATCTGCCTACAGCCCTGTCCCAGTCTTTAAATAACCCTCCTCAGCAGACTGCTCCACCTGCAGCCAAATAATCCAGAGAAAACCCACTTTGTTAAAGATGTTTAAGTATCACCAGCTAGGATATTACCTTCCTGCCCTGCTCTAGGAGAAGGGGTAAGAAAACCAAAGCAGCACCAGGACAGCAGCTCCTCTCCTCGCTCCCACTGCCTCAAACAGCCTGAGCCACTCTCGTGGCTTTCCCTGCTGCCTCAGTTAATCACAAAACAGAGGTGTTCAGCCAAATCCTGCTTCCCAGCACACTTAGCATGATTATCCTCAGCCTCATTTTTCTTCCCACAGCCTGCATATGATTCGCAGGAAACGTGCAGGATAAATGGGATCTCTTTGTAGGTATCTGAGGATCTCCTAATCATGTACTGCAAAACTGCTTCTGCAACATCACTGCAATCTGTAGCCACAGCCTAAGAAAAACGGTGTCATTTTTCAAAAAGTAACTAAGAAGCAGTCTTCTTTAACCCTGCACCCTACAACAGTAATAGAATCGGGGGGGAGGGAAGAAAAAATAAATAATCCTCCCAAGCACTGTTCCCAAACATGGCTACTTAGCTTTTGGCTGCCAGTCTGCAAACCTAATTTCAAAGATGCAGAAGTGGTCTGCGTGTTACAGCTGTGGAGCCCACACAAGTCTCAGTGCAGTCAATGGGAATCAGGATCTTTGAAAATCAGGGCCCTGAATAATGGGCTCTATTTTTAAATGCTCATTTATACCATGCATGGGTCTCTCTCTTGTCAGGTGCCTGTAATAAAGTACGTGCAATTTCATAAGTATCCTTTGCTTCAACTAAGCCAGCCCAGGAAAGTAGGGGAAAATGTCCCAAAGCTCACAGTACTGCTCTTTCAGCAATAACAATAGCCTGTGGATGCACCAAAAATGCTGCTACTGTAAAAAACAAACAAACAAAAATACCAACCTAGGTCTTAAGGGAGCATAAAAACGTTATTGTGAGCCTTGCCAAAAATACGTGGTTTTGGATGTGAATTGTCTCTGAATTTACCAGTACAGTCTTGTCCCACTAAGGCTCTGGATAAATGCAAATATTGCCACAGTGGATGGCAGTGCTGGCAAAAAATAATTCCTAAAACAATTTCTTACACTTATGCTGAGAAAAAGAAAAATCTGCTTCATTTCAAATTCACAGAACATCTAAACGTGCTAAAAACATTCACTTTGATATTTATAGCTTCTATATGACATATTTCCATTTTATACTAGTGGATTTTAATGCCATAGTTGTTAGAGCTAAAACAAACTGGCCTTCCAGAAAGCAAACCCAGTGTCAAACTAACATGATATTCCTTCGAAAGGTCAGCAAATTTACAGAACGAAATGGCCAGTCCAGATTGTGTCACCTGCACCAGCAAGAGCACAACACTATAATCAAGCTCTGGTTTGTTTTATTTAAACAGTTATTTGAATGTAATTGCTCTGAAGCCATATGCATCGTTAAAATGATTCCAGATAACATCCTTTCTCCTGATTCTAAGGTAACTTTCTGGCTTTAATTATAAGTCAATTAATATTAAGTAATTTGACTGATTAATTTTAATTAAACCTGTTGAAAATTGATTTTCCTTTAGCAAGTAAAGATGATGCTCTAGTGCGATCATCAGGAAAGCAGGATGGGGGGG
>VWZV01003266.1:782688-851320 GCA_013397155.1 Irena cyanogastra | reverse complement strand
GCCGCAGCCCCGCACCCGCAGCCCCGCACGCATCCCCCTGGCCGCGGACACGCACGCACGGCTCGGAAACCGGCCCTGCCGAGCGCCCCCGGGCTCAGCCCCGCAGCCGCTCTGCCCTGCCCTGCCCGGGGCCCCGCGCCCGGCCCGGCCGCCCCGCTCCATCCCGGCTGTCCGTCTGTCCTCCATCCCGGCCGCCCTGCTGCATCCCGGCCCGGCCGCCCCCTCCCTCCTCTCCATCCCGGCGCGGGCTCGCCCCGCACGCCGGGAGCATCAAAGTATTTACCAGTTCACGGCCGCTTTCCCGCAATCGCAGCCGAAGCTGTAAATCCGCTGGATTCGCCTCCTCCGGCTCTCCCAGCCGCTGGGAGCGGGAGGGCTCCCGATAGTGCTCCGGACACTTCCCAATTATACCGATTTTTATAGATTTTTCTGCCCTTTCCTGGGATCGGGGCGCGGGAAGGGGGGGCTGGAAATCCCCATCCGGAATCCAGCCTCATCCGTGCCGAGCCACCTCCATGTAAATCCGACCATCAGGCAGGCAATGGAAATGATCAAACGCTACTTCTCTCCGTCTGCAGGCAGATAATCCCACTAATCCAATAGATCTCCCCCGATCCGAAAGTGCCCTCCAGACGAATCCCTTTCGCTCGATGTCCGGCGGGCGATCGCGGAGCCGCGACGCTGCCCCGAGGGGCGCGGGAGGGGCGCGGAGGGGCGCGGAGGGCTGGTTAATCTTTTTTGGCTCCTGGATGCACGGCTCTCTCGAACCGCCGAGATCCCTGCTTTTTCCCCTATTACACGTTTCCACTCCAAATTGCTGCTGGATGAAAAATGGTACAAAGATACCCCCAGCGGCGGCGCGGCGAACAGCGCGGGCAGCCCCGGCCCCGCACCGCCCCGCACCGCCCCGGGCGGACCGGCCTCCGGGGGACCCTCCCGCAACGCCACGGGCCCGCAGCGGGGCTGGGGGGTCCCTCCGGCGGCCGCGGGCAGCGGCACGGAGCGCACGCACCCCCGCCGGCCCCGGGGAACGGAGGGATGCCAGAGCAGGGCGGAGATGCTGCGCACACCTGCGTGCGAGTGGGCTGCTGCTGCCTCCTGAGTAATTATACCCAAATTGTGCAACTTACGTATAGTTTATATACATATAAAGTTATACTTAAATACTATACTTATATTATACTTAAATATTTCACACTGGTGTAGTTCAGGATGAAACCATGGTCTGTGTTATTTGGATCATCACTGTCTGCACGCAAGATACAAGTGACTCTTTTTGTTTCCCTCTTGCTGTTTCTTGAAATCTTTTGCTTATTTTTCATTGCTTTCTTTCTATTTCTAATTGAGGGGGAAAAGTATTCTCCGACCCCAGTCCTCATGCTTTCTAGGATCACAGCAGACAATGAAAGTTGACAACTCAGAGGGTATGAGGAGAAAGGAAGGCCAGATCAGAAGAGAAAGAAGAGTCCTTTGAATGCTGATAGGTCTATTCATTTTTTAAAAACAGCCACAACCACACACGAAAATATCCTGAGTTAAGTCTCTTGCAGAGAGCTTATTAACATCTCCTGTTATTTTAGGAGAGACTTCCCTTCACATCGTGTTTAAAACCTGTATTTTGCTCCAACAACATCCACCTTGGTTTAAAATACTGACACACTAACCAGGCGCAGCAAACCCACTCATGTTTCCAAGCCTACAGCCCCAGGCAAGGTCTGGAGGTGCCCGAAAATTTGATAAGCTTTTAGACCCTCACCTGAGAGCACATCCCAGCGGAGGGAAGGTCAGTCCCAGCCACACTGGGCTATTTATGTCTCTCAGTCCCACTGAGGATCTGGATCTAAATGCCCATGGCAGGAGTGACAGGACACAGCAGCAGTTTATCCTGTGACATTCCCATGTGCTGGAATAATCATGTCCTGGGCACGTGTTTTTCACCTGTCTCAATAACTATTACAGTCCATGGTTAACTAGGAAAGTCCAGAATCCTTCACTACTCTGAAATTTAACTCTTTTGCTGTTGCTGAAAGCATGCAGCTCTCAGGTACAGGAGGAAAAGAACATACTCCGCTGACAGGGCAATCCCATGAACATTGTTATGTTAGTCTCAAGGGAATACTACACATACAAAAAAAAACTTTCAAAACTAGAAATGAAATTTTTATATGAAAATCAATCACTTGCCACCAGCCACAGATCAACCAACAGCCTAAAAACTATCACCAAAGAGGCAATACCAGATGAGATATTCTGCCATTCTTCATCTGCACAAAACCCTGGAGTAGCTTTATCTTTGGGTTGTTCTTTATGCTGAAAAGCAAGAAATAAAGGTGAAATAAAATAACAGCACTCTCCTTGTCACTAGATAAGCCACTGGAATCCAAGTGTGCAAAGTTTTATTCTCCCTCTTCAAGAAGGATGTGTCTATCTTCCCTGGGTTCCCTGAGCCATCTCCTTGCAGTGCACTGACTATTGTTTAAGCAGATTATCCCCTACTAACTGTGGGGAAAAATCAACCCATTGATCTCTCTGCCATGCCTTTTGTGGGTGGCAGGAGCTGACAATTTACACCCAGCTTGCCACAATCCCACCTTCGGCCACCAAGTCTCCATCTGGTCCTCACCCATCTTCACTCTGCAGAAATGGCACCAAATTGTTGAGCAGGTTAAGTTGTTCTCCAGCTCCCTCTCACAGCAGAGATGTGTGACACCACCTCACTCACACATCCCTTTTGCGCTGGCCTGTCCCCAAGGCTGGGATCCCTTTCCAGAACTGTTCCACTCTCTTTCACTCTGCTTCCCTGCACTGTGCTTCAAACATTTCACCCTCCTCTTTCCCTCCAGGGGATTCAATAGCTCTCCTCTCATCCAAAATACTGCTGGGGAAAAAGGAATACTGACTTGGGGGAGGGAACAAGATTTGTCTCCAGCTCCAGAAAGGGATATTTGCCTGGGAAAACAAAGTTTAGGGCTAATCCCTCTATATAGGGATGTGACAGCAGTAGCTGAGCCTACATATGTGGTAATAATAGATTATATTCTAATATAATAATATATGGCATTCCTGTATCCATGCAGTTTCTGATGCTGATTCAACCAGCAGTTTACAACCAAGATGTCCTTGCCTGTAAGAGCTAAGTGGCTTGCACACACATTTATTTATATATATATATTTTTTTAATACCTATATATATATAAAATATTTATATACGATTGGAACTACATGATCTTTAAGATGCTTTCCAACCCAAACCATTCTATGATATACACACATTTATGCCTACATATAATATACCTGAGTGTTTGGATTCATTTGAAACAAGAGGAAAAGTACATGTAATTGATTAGAATTTTGTTCAATATATTCTAATACCCTGCATGTCAAAAAAATTACACTTTCATTGCAATCTAGGGAATGCAAAATGGGTTTAAATACTGGCATTATTTAATATTTAGTTTGGCTGAGTCTTGATAGGATTGTGTTATCTGCATTTATTAAAAGAATGAAAAGAGAGATAAATTTCCATGGACTGAAAATCCATGGAAATTTCAAAGGCCAGCATCCTGAAATATTCTAAAATTCTCCTCTGCTCCATTTTCTCTATTTTAAGAACATGAAACCCTTCATACAACCCTCATTGTAAGCAACTAACTTCCAAAAAAAACAAAACACACAATCAAAAGCTAAAAAGAAGAAAGAAGCTCCCAACCAGCAATCCAAGCTGAAATGCATATTGAGATACATAAAGTATGCACCTGAAGCTTTGAAGGTAGGCAAGTTTTTTGATGCAACACAAGTTTCATGAGCTACTGAAATATGTAGCTTAAGACAGTCAAGTTTTTCTTTCAAATATAAATTTTGTCAGACTGTGTTTCTCAAAAAAATTAACCTTTCGAATAGGTAGAACAGGTGGAACTGTTTACATACACAAAATACTAAATATTCATTAATTTGTTTGTCTCAAGATAGCTCATTAAGTTGTGTCTTGCAGTAACTTTGTTAAATATTTTCTTTGATTTCATGAAACCTAAGGTTGCTCATCTCTGTGCATTTATATTCTTTAGATTGCCAGATCTTTAATGAAATTATAATGCCTGCCTATGAGCTGCTGTAGTTAGCTGTAACTGCTGAGTTATTGCCATTCATTTGGTTGAACCTTGCCAAGAAGAGGCACTTAAAGAGGCCATCCCTCTTCACAGAGCATCTTCACAAAGGTGCCCTGGCACCTGCACAAAGACACAGGGCCCTGACAGTCCTTCAGGCACTCCAAACCTGGCCATCATTTGCTTTCCTCACTATTGTTCTTTTGCACTAAAACAACTACATTCAAAAAAACACAAGTCTTTGCTGTATGGCAAAGGACTCACTTGAGACAGGTCAGAGTTTCACACATCAAGAGTCAAGAAAATTAGCAGCACTAGTCAGTGTCCTGGCTTTAGCTGCCTCTTGCCCACACAAGTCCCCAAGAGTCCCATCCCCTACAGGCTCAGCACCACCTCTGCTGCCCTTCAGTGCTCAGGGACACCATTCCCTTCCTCCCACCCACCGTGGGTGCATTTTGTCACCTGCTGGGATTTGTATTCTGACATCACACAGGTTGTCCTCGGTGACATTCACTTTTTATCATTACGGGCATGTTTAACTGGCTGCGTTGTATCTCTGCGCTGTAGATTTATTTTGCATTTTCGTGCAATTAACAGCCATGACCAGTGGCCTGATGGATGGCAAAGCATTCTGTGAAGTAGAATCCTACTGGATTAAAAGCTTTGCTGGAATGTTTCAAACACCCATTCAGCCTGAACTTCTCAAAAGCAATTTTCTACAAAGTATTGCATTTCCAAAACACGGTGCTCAAGGACGTGGGAAGAGGAAGCAAACAGGACCTAAGGATGACACAAACCCTGTTCCTACAGACTCACCCTTCTCCAAGTGTTGACTGGATGCTTAAATGAGCACAATCTACCCAGGGTTATTCTGAGATTCAGAATTTCAGGTTCTTTTGGGTGCTGTTAAAAGACAGATATTGATAAAAAAAAAGCCATTGCCAGTGCTCTTACTGGAACTTAATCAGTAGATTACAACACATTACAACACTGTGCTTGCCAGAGAACTCTGAATTAATTATAAAATCCATTTCCTTGTTTATGTGGCTGGGAATACATTTACAGAGGAGTTTTATGACTTTGTTCCTTCCCAAAATTTCAGTTATTATTTGAAGCCATAATCCAGCAGTACCTTGGTTTGCAGTGACCCAGTAGAGGAAACTATGGGGCTAGACTTTGTTTTTTGAATTACGGAAAGCATTTAGACAAAGTGTTTTCTGTTCATACTGTGTGAAAAGCAACCAGTTTCTAGTTTTTTTAAATTAAATTAGTTGAAAGCTAACATTGAGTACATACTGTATTCTACTTCCAACGTGCTGAGTTTGAAAGCACACAGGGACATTCCCTGAAGGAGCTGCTGCTCTGAGTCACTATTACATGCAGTTTATATTCATTTAGACCCAGCAAGCAAATGACAGAGAGCTATGGGCCAACTTCATCACTCGTGTGATGAAATGGAAGTCAGAGGAGCCTCATCAGAGAGTTTTCTTTCCTAATACTTAAACTCAGTAGGAAAAAAAGAACATGTGACCTGGATTGTTAGCATTTGCAAGTACAAACAGCAAATTGTTCTCCACCTGCTTTTGCTGTGGCATACCTGCTCCTTTTTCACCAGTCACTTTCCGTAAGCAAGGAAAGCTTGAACTTCTGTGAATTAAGACTTGCTGGAACCTTGACACTCTCAGTACTGACAGAGCATTTTAGGTCCTTATTTACATCAGTCAGTAATAGGATGACTGTGAAATACATCATGATTTTACTACCAGCCTCTCCTGGCATCTGTTTGCCTCCGGTTACGACTGCGCCGATAACTTGGTGACCAAAATAATTAGCCTGGCTGTCATTATGGCTACCGGCCAAAAGAGCCAAAGATGTGTCTTAAATTTCCTTTTCAGATGCACCAAACAACATGATCCATTAATTAAAACTCAGGCAGTTGCAGTTAATTCCTGACAACTGAAAAAGATGCAATTTGAAAACACTCCTAAAGAGCAGTAAATCACTTCCAATCTGCTCTGTGTGAGCTGCATTTGAAAGAGGCTGGGGTGTGCTGGTCTTTGGGTGCTGGGCTGGGAGCAGGGGCAGAGCCCTGCTCTGGCTTTGCCAGTGAGCAGGTGGAGACCTTGAGCAGGCTCTTTTATCTCTCCTGCCTTTAACTCTGTCTAACCCATTTTGATTTTTTATTACCAGGGCAGAGCCAATCTTCTCATATCAAGGAGAATGGGGCAGGCATGTAGGGATTCCCAAACTGGGGAGGAGAGGGAGGTCAAGAGGCAGCCTGGGCTAGCCCCAGCTGATGGCACTGACCCACGCAGGTGCAGCAACAAGTCCGTGTTCCTGCAGGGAATTGAGAGACCTCTGAAAGAGGCCAGGCACCCCAGAGGGCTGTGTGGGACTGACTGGTTTTGTGGAGGAGTCAATACAAGGAGTGCTGATGAAATTCTGCCAAAACAAGCAATAGGAAATAATGAGCAGGCAGAAAAACACTCCATAAAGGACAGATTCCTGTGTTTTGCAAGCATTAATCAGCATCAGTGGTGATGGGAAGTCATGGAGATAATATCAATATGAAAATACCATTGTACAAACATCGCAACACATTCACCTGCTTATCTTAGCATGCCTTAAAGCTTGTCATGTCTGGGAATCTGAGTCACTGCACAGTGACAAATGACACAAAATTGACACGTACAGGCAAGAACACACAGGCAAAGCAGGGAGAACAGAAATTGCCAAGCATCTCCAAGGCAAAGATACCTGAAGAGCTCCTGAACTGAAGGACCCAGAGCAGCATCATGTCTAACTTGCAATAAGAGGGGCAATAATCCTTCTGAAAATACAACTACTTCTAACAAAGTAAACTGAAGGCAGATCAAATCACTCGTGATTTCTGAAAATCTCACTGTAGTGTGAGCTGTTCTTTATAGCCCAATAATACTATTCCTGTAAAATCTAGCAGTCCAAATGATTTCATAGCAAAGTAGCAACACCAAAATTCTTCATTGTAGCTGACAAGGAAAAAAAAGGAAAAAAAAAAAAAAAAGAAAACACAAAGAGAAAGAAACAGCATTAGAGAGACTGCAGCAGCCTAAATGCCTATTATTTAATTGATGTCATAACCCAGGAGAGTGTATGATCCTCTCTCCACCATGGTCATGCCACAGAGTGCTCTCTACGTGGACTTTGAAACTGCAGCTGTTTTTTATAGCAAGATCAGCTACAACCATCTGAAAGTTAAACCTACACAAATACTTTGTGATACTCACCTGTGGCCGAAGTGAATCCCACACCCAGAAAGACATGACTTTGAATTTTAATTTTCAAATTTCTAGGTCTTGATTGCAGAATATTACTATTTCTTCCCCCACACCTGGCATTTGCAGAATTTAATGAACAATGTCTCTAGCATCCAGAATTAGCACAATACAGCTTAGTCTCCTTCTGAGTGCCAAGCTTTGGCATTCCCTTGCTGTAGAAAGTGAGCATAGTGGTTCTCAAAAACTAATTTCTTAGGCAAGATGAAAGAATTCATTAGTTTTCTATTTCTCAGACCTTTCACTTCCTTTCCTATTCCAGGCAACTAGAGCACCCAAATTTCCTATTTCTACTAATAATAATGCTATAAAACATTTGCTGGCAAACGTTATTGTTCCAGCAGAGAAATTTATTCTTATAGCTGACAAAAAAAAAATCCTGCAGCCCCTCCGAGGTCTGTGCATCAGCCAGTAGAGGGTGCAGGAATTGTGGCTGCATTCCCCACACGCCTGAGCCGGCCACTGCTGCTGCTCCAGCTTCTTTCTGAGGTGGGCAAATATAATAAAGCACTCAACGTTGTCTTATGGGTCAGTTCAGTGCTGAATAATGTGTACAAATTGAAAGGCACCTGTGTTTCTCAGCTTTTCGTTTTCTCTGCTCACAGCTGTTCTCAGTGTTTACAGTGATGCTGGACTTGTGCTGCACACGTGAAATTCAGACTGCAAGAGAGGCTTGCAAGCTCACATTGCAAACCTTAGAGATGTCTGGATGATGTTTTCATAGATCCTATTTTCATAGGATCATTTCATAGCCACAGGATTGAAAAAAAAAGGACAATCTCCTATCAATAGGAAGGTTTATTTCTATTTCTATTATTTAGGCTTCGATCAAACAAACTTCCACTGAAATAAACCAGAAGGGTTTCTCTGCCACTGGGAATATTAGCTTGGAAAGGGGATGTCAGGTAGAGAGGGTTAAGAGGCATTTGTGTGCAGAGGGGATGTTGCAGCAGCCCTTGTTAAAGGGAGAATGATCCCAAGGCAGCATTTCCCCCTTGCACAGCCACCTGTGGGTTACACACCCCGGGCTGCTGGGGCTATTGCTGGGCAGGCACAGCTCCACAGCACTTTTCAGACCAGGTTTGTCCATATTTTGCTGTAAGGCTGGCACAGATGTGGGTCAGACAATACCTGCAGGAGCCCACGAACACACAGCCCAGCATGTCACATCCACAATTCCACATCTGCAATGCCTGCTCTACCCAACTGCCTTGGAGTCTGCTAAGGCCAAAATAAACCACGGGGATTTAGGGGGGATTTAGGCCATGGGAGAACCTAAGCCCAGTGTTTCCATCAGCCTAAAACTCTGTTAGAGTCAGCTCAGCACCAGCAGAATAAATGAAAACACAACGCTGAACTTGGCAACTCTGAATCACAGAGGTGAGCAACTATCCAGGAATGATCACAGTGTAATAATCACAAGATACAGAGCATGAAAGGGTTTTTGACAGGTGAAAATGAACACATTTACACCACATGGAGCTAAAATTTGAGTCTAAAATGAAGGATATACTTTTCTTTTTGAGCAAGAATTTGCTGATCTAAAGACCAAAACAAAAAAATCTTGTTTCTTCAGCAAGTACTACATAACTGACAACATCTTTCAGCATTGTCTGAGGTTTGATTGCAGGTTACCTTTCAAAGATTAGACAAGATAAATCACCTTGCATTAGCACACCTATCTGACAAAATGACATCTCAGAGTGGCTTGATAAAATATGATGGTAAATTTTACAGGTCAATAATCTCTGCCTGGTATGAGCAAAATCAGCGTTGTCCACTCCTTTCCTGCACAGCTATCAGCAGTGGAAACAGCCAGCAACATCTCAAATGAAATGTCTCAAATCTCAGTACAGTCCCTGCAGCCATCCAGTTCATCAAAGCAAGAAACAAGCTGAGGAGAGCTCATGTTCAATGATGCTCTGAGGGAAAATGACTGCCTGGCATCAGCACTGGAAGTAGGATGTGGCTGACTGATGATTTCGGATTGGTTTTTTTGAAAATACAGCGTAAATTGAGTAATTCGAACCAATCATGGAATATATTGTGCAACACAACATTCTTCTACCCTGCAGTCTCCCTTCTGGGAAATCTGGAGTGGTGGGGAGTACATTTATCAAGAAAATAATGACCCCAAACAGACTCCTTGAAGCCTAAGGTGGTTTTTTTATAAGAGGACTCAAGGGAACTAATTAGGAGGAAATAGCTCCTCAATGTCCTGAGTGAACTCCCACTGAGAAAATAAACAATTTACTGATTCATGCAACTCCAGACATCCAAAGATAGTCATCTTTATGACATGTTTTTTGCAAATATAGAACATAGAATGGCATGCAGAGACAGTGTTTGATAATGAAAGGTGTATGTATTCAGGGATAGACATCATCATGATTTGAATTTTCATCTTTGAGTTTGCAATTAAGATATACCAGAGAGATGTATAGTACTGTATATAGTTCAAAAATTAAGTTAAAAAGCTGAGGTTACTTTCAACCAATTTTTATAGCCTTTAACCAATTTCCTATGTTCCATTCATTCTTTGGAAAACAGGAGGTGCAGGAGTTTTGGGTGTGGACAAACTGTCAAGGAACAAAGCAGCTTTGAAAACACTCAGTTTTGCAAATACGGAATTTTTGGGGCCTTGTCTCCGGAAGAGAAGGCCAAGCATTTTGATCAAGGAAGGAATACAGTCCTGAGAATGGAAAACAGCAGCAGTTCATGTGTTCCAAAGGTACAGACATGCAGAAGTAACGTGGAGTGTCAGAGGGAGGGCTGGCAAGAACCAAGGACAGCACATTAATATTTACACTGAGCATCAGCAGAAATTTCCTGTCAGTGTGATGTGTGGAATCATCCTAAGGGATGTAACTGAGGCTTGTTGCTGACAACCCTCACTTTTCAGCATTTCAGGCTGGCAGCTCTGTTTCTACACCAAACATTCTCATCAGTCCTTTCATTTCATGGTAAACAAAAGAAAAATGCATATAGTTGACACCATCAGCAATGGACCTATACAAAATAGGTTTGAGAAGCTGAGATGGAAAGAAACTGAGTGAGATGGGGCCCCCAACATAAAAAGAACATGGACCTGTTGGAGTGAGGCCAGAGGGACGCACAAAGATGCTCTGAAGGTTGGAGCCCCTCTGCTCTGGAGCCAGGCTGGGACAGCTAGGAGTGCTCACCTGGAGAAGAAAAGCTCTGAGGAGACCTTAAAGCCATTTCCAGAGCCTAAAGGAGCTACAAGAGAGGTGGAGAGGGACTTTGAACGAGGACATGAAGTGATAGGACAAGGGGGAATGACCTTAAGCTGACAGAGAGCAGGTTTGTACTAGAGATGAGGAAGAAATTCTTTACTGAGAGGGTGATGAGACACTAGAACATGTTGCCCAAAGNTGGGGCCCCCAACATAAAAAGAACATGGACCTGTTGGAGTGAGGCCAGAGGGACGCACAAAGATGCTCTGAAGGTTGGAGCCCCTCTGCTCTGGAGCCAGGCTGGGACAGCTAGGAGTGCTCACCTGGAGAAGAAAAGCTCTGAGGAGACCTTAAAGCCATTTCCAGAGCCTAAAGGAGCTACAAGAGAGGTGGAGAGGGACTTTGAACGAGGACATGAAGTGATAGGACAAGGGGGAATGACCTTAAGCTGACAGAGAGCAGGTTTGTACTAGAGATGAGGAAGAAATTCTTTACTGAGAGGGTGATGAGACACTAGAACATGTTGCCCAAAGAAGCCCAAGGCCAGGTTGGACAGGGTTTTGAGCAACCTGGTCTAGTGGAAGAAGACCCATTCTTTCAGGATTCTGAGGCTATTTCTTATGGCCAATGGAGAGAGAAAGAACAGGTTTTGAGACAGTAACAAAGACAGAACACACCAGTGCCATACATATAAGCAATGCATACATTCAGTCACTGAATACATACATTCAGTTCCCTCGTGCTTTTCACGTGCTCTCTTCAAAAAGGCTTGTCAACACAAGTGGTCTTTCAAGTAAAAGAAGCAATTCCTTACTATAATTTGACAATGAGCATTTCCTAAAGAAAAATGTAAAATTCCAGCTGCTCAGTTCCGCTCCATTCCATGCTCATGGTTTTGATTTCCTTTTCTCCTGCTCTTGTCCCAACCCATCCTCACTGCTTATGTCCATACTGGTTAGGCTGCCAGAAGCTCTGGTCAGAGCCTGCTGCATTTTAGACTTTCTGGAGCCTGTGGAAGAAGCATACAAAAATTTTCATACTGGGCATCTCTATCCCTGAAACTCCTCAAGTGCTCTTCTCCCTTTCATATAACTGTGGTTAAATTTGATGTGAACACCTTCTTCATGGAATCTTCCCAGACTCTCATGTTCTGCACAGTTATGACTCACAATTTAAACCCCAGAGTACTTCTACATCTGGCCCTGTGTGCATTTATTTCAAAAAAACATGATGTCACCCAAATGCACATGGATTGCATGGATTACAAATATGGGTTTGTTCATTAGCAATGCTCCCCAGCTGTAACTACACTAAATAAAGTTCTTCATTCTGAGCATTTAGGAGGGACAGATTTGCAGTTGTGTTGTCTGAACTTTCTGAAAGCACAACACTCATTTCACTCATTTGGTGGCCAAACCACCAAACAAATGCTGTGAATGCAAGAAGAAAACCTGATGCTCAGAAATCCATAAACTGCCAGTGGACTAAAACACAAGGTTTTACCCCCCCTTTTCTCATTCCAGTTTACCCTAAAACTGCAAGTATCATGTGCAAAACCAGCAATGATGATTGCCTCTTAGTTGTGGTTTGATTGTGCTTCCACAAGGTGGAACAGAAGCTCATGATAATTAGTGATTAAACAGAACTGTGGCTAAAAGTTCTCACATTTGTTAGGACAGTATCAATAAATTTGGGGAAAAAAATCTGTAAGTTTTTAATGTATCAAAGCAACAAAATTATTAAGCAGGACACCAGGTATAATAAATCCTGTCCACAAATTCTAGGTTGTATTAGGTGCCATCATGATATCATGATCTAGAAAGGATTATATGTGTTACAGGTCAGCATAAGATACTGCTGCAATTAAACCAACCTGGGGACAATAGTCACTTGAAAATGCCTTGATGGAATAAGATAATGATGTGAATTGGGGAAAACAATTATTTGTCTCACGTCCTCTTTGTTTGGGGCCCAAGAATAAAATTTAGGGTGAAAATTATTTGAGATCTACAAAATGTTGCTCATAAAATCAATGTTAGAATAAACTGTATCTGGCTTGTAAAAGAATTTTACTAGAAGGAAAATTTAGAGAGTTCGTTCTGACTAGATATCACCCAAAAGAAGATTTATGTATTATAAGGTCTATGTCATTGTATATTGGAGAAATGTGATTTTATGCAACTTCCAATTTCGCCCTCCTTTCTGGGCAGTTCTCAGAAAGAGCCATCCAAACCAGCAGTCATTTATCTTTGATTTAAGCACAATTTGATGCCTGCTTAATATACACACAAGTAATAATTCAAGACAGCACAAAATGTGCATTTGACAGGCTTCCAAAAGACACCAATGCATTTTAACATTTTTGCATTTCCAAGCATAAATTCACAGGGGGCTCTCACAGGAAATGACTTGAAAAATTCTGTGCACTAATATGTTCTCTATAGAGTATTCATTTGTTCAGTGTTTTTAGCAGCATGTTCTTCATGCTTTATTTCCTGTAATGCTAATAAGATTGTGTTATTCAGAGACCCTGTTACTATTTACCTGTACTACACCATCAACACTCAAAACACCCAAAAACTGGGGATTTGCAGGATTTTTCCTGTGCACAGATTGTAATGATTATAACAGTCTACAGAAACTCTCTATAAAATATGACTGACAAAACTATGCCCTAGAGAGCAATGTTTAAATAATAATATACATACATAATGTCATTGTTATATTGATTTATACAGATGCGATATTACCTACACTTTATATGAAAGAAAAAAGACAGTTAATAAAAGGGAAAATCTAGTCATATAACTTATTAAATCAAGAAAAAACTTAAACCAGTGTTGAACAACATGTACACATTATTCTCCATCTCACACCTGACTTCTGAAACATCCCCAAAGCAAGCATTTTATAAATAAAAGAGCAAACCAGCTCCTAGATCAAACTTCCTGCTATTCACAGCATGTTTGATCTGACTTGGCCAGAAAAAAAGATTTCACTAAACAAATCCCTCTAAATAAAACATCTTTTCCCCAAAGCTTATCAGCTCATTATTGGTTCTCTAGGAAATTTTACATCATTAACAGTGAAGGGTAGGTTCAAAATATTCATGAACTTGTTAGTGAAGGAGGATTAAAACATATCTTAACCTACACTGATGTTTTTGAAAGTACACAGATTTACCAGCTGCAGAAGAAAAAAGGTAGCAACACATTTCCTATACATACACCTTGCTAAATTCATAATAAAATTCTTGAGTGCAAAAAACCCCTCACAAAACCAAATAAAAGGCACTCTGACCAATCATTATTGCAGTCAACATGTGTTTCTCAAATTGTTTTTTGACTAAAATAAAACTGAGACCAGAGGACACCTGGAGGTGTCTGGCTCCTAAAGAAAGAAGCACATCCACTGAGACAAGATCGGATTTTGTATATTTGTTTCTCCTGCTGAAAATACAGATTGTGTTTCCAATGATTCACAGCCCAAACTTCTCCCCTTCAGCTCTGTAGTGATGAAGGGTCCAGACTGAAAAAAGGCTCCTGTTTAGACCCCAGAGTCTTCAGTGATTCCTTAACCCTTCTACAACACAGCTCTTCAAAGATGATGCTTGGTTCAAAAGGAGAAAAACTAAAATATTAAGTGAATTATAATGTAAATTATAAATCCTTACCCTCATCTAGATTTAATATTTAATTGTTCCAATGACATAATTGTGTAAGGCAAGCAAAATGGGATGAAGACAGAAGAATGGTAAACCCAGAGGAGAAAGTTACAAGCAGGATTTTTTTCTGCACTCCTTTTTATGGAAAATGTAAATAATTTAGAACCTGTGTACCAAACTTGCACCTCATTTTCTACTGTAAGTTATTATGTGCACAAGATAGTTTTTTTATGCTGTATCAATTTTTAAATAGACTAAATTCCACAGATTAATGCAACATACCAAAAATAAGACACCAGCTTCATGAAAGCCAGTGGCCTTAATGCAATAAAAAAAGGGAGATAAAGTGACACCTAGCAGCTAAATAATACATTAAGATCAAATATACCAAAAGAAGCAAAGTATTTACAACATTAGGATGCTATATCTTAATACATAATTATTCAGTATATCCAAAATATCAAATGGAGCATAATAGTCTACAAGAAGAAGTCCAAGTCATGAGGAGAGGCAACAAATGCCTTCTTCTGGTAGCTGGATGCTTGGAATGATCTAAGCTAACTGTTAAAAACACTGAGTGAAAAAAGAAGCAGAGAACTTTACATGTGAGGAAGACAGACACGCAGTGACTGCCAGACGCTATGACAGAAATCTGAAACATTGCACAGCATCTGAATGCCAGCCCAACTCCAGAGTCCAGGCACAGCCACCCCTCCGCAGGGCCTCCCAAGGACAAGGAAGAAGCATTTGGCTAGTGAAGGTGGCCACTGACTGCATGGAGTGTGATGGAGGGGCCAAGCCCTCCTGTCCCTGACAGACCAGACAGCCAAACCAAGACAGGAAAAATACTCCATTTCTTCAGCTGTAATCCACCTAGGGAGGCAGCATGGGTGGTGATAAAGCCATGAAAGGGCATGTAAATGTGTCAGGACAGCTTCCACTCAGAGCCTGCAGGACTTGGTTTTAATAGTTAAACAACTAAAAAACCAGCTGATATTCTCCTTTGAAAGCTGCTGTGTGCCATTGACAGCTGAGATGATTTACAGGAGCTTTCAGAAACTTCAGCCTGCTCCTCTCAACAGTTTATTTTTATTCAAGAAAACAAAGAAAAATAGGCTTCACATTAGGCTCTCCTGCTGTCTTAAATAATGAAATAATTGTGTTGAAATTCCTCGTGACCTTGTGTTGCGCTTCTCTAAATATCTCAGAATTATTCTTCTAAAGTAAACCAAATCAAAGAAACCTAGGCTCCCAAATAAAAAGAGCCTAATATTGATAACAAGCTTTCTTTTCCACTAACAGCCAGACCATTACCACTCCTAGGCTGATAGTGCCTGTAAATTAAAACATCCAGTGACATTTAAGCAAGTGGAGACTTGACAGAAATTCCCATCAAGCCCTCCTTGCAAGGTTAAGAGGAGACCTTCAAAAGAAAAGAAATTTGATTGGTGATACATTTCCCAGGTCGAGAGGGGCTTCATATTGTGCCCTAATGTATTACTTCATTATATCATTTATATGCTTCTGCTCCAGCATCAGTCATCACTAACGACCCGGCCCTTCCTCATCCTTCACACAGCACTCATCAGAACTGGCTCCTCTCAACAAATTTTTATCCCTTTTTGACCAAGGTACTGGTTGCCATCTCAATTCATTACCATCAAAACATGACAGCTACAGAATTAGCTGCAGAAAAGGAAGATTAGATTCCCAAAAGCAGAATCCTGCTCCTTTCGGCAGGGAGCTGAGCAGTGCCACTACCAGATTGCAGAGGTCCTCACCTCTCAGGCTGTGCTGCTGTTTATGAGCAGCTGCTCTGAGGCTCCACCAGTGCAATTGGCTTGCAGCTACCTTTCCCTTCCCATCCAAAATACAAGAAAACTTCTTTTCAGTATTCTCCATCTGCAAGCCTGTCATTGCTTTACTCTGCAGAAGTCTAAATGCCTTGTGCGGCTCCTAACACAGGTCTTTGTAGGAGAGGGATAGAGGAGCTTAGAGGGGTCTCTGCTTCCTCCTTTCAGCACAGTGTGCCTTTCCAGGAGTGCTTTTGAATCTTCCAGGGGATATCCACCTTAAAGTTGCCAAAACAAACCCTCTTCTGCCTCTTCCAAGCCTTTCCCTGGTACAGGCCACAGTCTTACCACAAAAAGTCTGGAATAGTCCAGAACTGAAAAGACAGCTTAAATCTTCCCTTCAGTCTTGCTGCTCCATCCCAAAGGAGGACACAGCTATTCTTCAGCAATGTTTGCCAAGCCAAATGTGCTCTGTATTGCCAGTACCTGTCCTGTGCTTCAACCCAGAAAGTAATGCCACCATTCCAGGGCAATTGACACAATCCGGAACAGCCGGTCATTATAAATCACAATGCCCTAATGAAGGATAAAAAGAAAAGGAACATTTATGTGGCAGACATATTTCACAGCACATTTACACTGGCATTTTTCAAGAGCTGAGAAGGTATATGGATAGAGGGTGAAAAAGGAGAAGTGAAATAAAGAACTATGATATACTCGCAGGATGTCTGTTCTGAGCACAGACAAATTTCTGAAAACTTTTTAAAGGTCATGGTTGCTAGAATTTACACTGAAAACTTGAAGTTTTTTCCTTTTACCTTACTGATCTTAGAGTGTTCTTCTCCTTTGTGATTTCATGCTATGCCAAAGCTGGTTACTAACTTTTTCTTAGGCTTGTTGTTACTGTTCAGGAAGTATTATATTTACGATGCACTATATTACAGTAATAATTAATAACAATGTGCTTCAAGAGTTTTCATTAGTGTGATCCCTGACATGAAATGCAGTGCAGAACACAATAAAATAATAATAATATTAGTAATAGGAATACAAACAAGAAATGCAACTGACTGTATAGTTCAAGGAAGTGGCACCTATTTTAAGGAGAACTTGCTGGTTTTTAGCAGTATTTAACCAGCATGAAAGAAAACCTACCATGAGCATGTGAGCTTCGATGGCTGAAGAATTTGTATTGCCATGTAATTGTTTTAATTTGTTTCTCCTGTGCAGTTCTGAAGGCTTCAATAATTGAGATCCTTAATTTTTAGTCTGCTTGATTGACCTTCATACCTTTAACTACAGGGAACTTCCACATCGGACATCACGACAACAGAAAAATGCCATACAGCACTTAATGCCCTTTTAAAGGCTTCAAACATCTTACTTTTCTTACTTTTCTTTTCTTCTTTTTTTTTTTTTTTTGATCCACTAGGGATTGCTCACAGTTACAGCTGGTGAGGGATGAGCAGGTTAATGACAGGACCATAAAATAAAACTCCACTTAAAGTCAGAGTTACCGTAGCAGCAAGTAGCAGGATCTTCTGAAAACCTAAATGAGTCTGCCAAAATGGTTACATATGTAGCAGGAGCCACAAGTAAATCCAAGTCTATGGTCCTAAAGAGTAAGTGTAATCACTATTTTATCTCCATTTAAGTGATGCATTAGGACAGAAGGAACACCACTGCGTTCCTTGCTGCACAAACAGATATTTAACAGTGGTAGCATTTTATGCAAACTACCTATTAAGCTACTAAGAAAGTGCCAAAAAAAGCAGCAAAGTAATTAAATAATGGACAAGGCCTGAGTTTTATTATAAGGTTTCCAAACCATAAAAGCAATGCCAAAAGATAGTATAAATTCAGTATTGTTTGAATGGACTCTTGAAGTCCTGTACTCTAATCTACTCTTTATTACTCATCCACAAAACATCTAGCAATTTTTATTACAAGTCCCATCCATTACAGTATTAAACTTAAATTCAATATACACTGCAAGGTCATGATCCTGCTGGTAATGAAAAGCTATGTCTCATAGAGCCTGCTTCATTTAAGGCTTAGATCTCTTGACCTACTAAAAAAAATGAGCCTCACAAAAGGAATGCTCAGATGTCAGAAGGAGTCGGCTCGGCATCCAAGTGGAAAGTTTACTTAGTATCTCCAAAAGCTCTAATTGCACGCCAGGCCCAATTTATAAACCCCTTCTGATGTTCGTGTTCTGGAAGAAAACCCCTCTGGGTTGTCTGATGTCGAAGTTGAAATTAGTCCTTTGGATCAAATAACCACAACAAAAACCAATTTAAGCCAACTGAATGTGCATTTTACCTGCCGCTGGCTACAGTCAGCCCACAATCTTTGGAATCACTACCATTTTACTCAATATTTGTATGTTAGACTTTGTAGTACTGCACCAGCAAATGTAATAACATGAATAATGCTGGTTTGCAAAAAGTAAATATCATATTCTGGTCTGAATATATGCTAAGGATGAAGTCAAAGTGACATAGTCCAACCTGTGACATTACTAAATTATAGAGGACCTTATATTCTTAACATTTGGAAACAGTTAGGTGTTTACATTGAAAAAAAACCACCCAATCCTTAAAACATTTTCACATCTTTATCTTCTTTTCCTTGCTTAATTATTGTATTTCCTCCCATCTTATTACCTTTTCAGCATCTGAAACTGAGTGATTGCTTCATCTCAGAAGCAGTGTGATACCTTAAATTGTTTGCATTTCGATTCTGGAGCATGCAGCCAAGATTTGTCAAACAAACAACATAAGGCATGTGTTCTTGATGAGTTAGGTCAATTAATACTAATTGTAGTGCTCCTGTTAACTTACTGCCCTTGTCTCTTGCCACTAACTGCCCAGATAAGGACTTCTGTGAGATAACAAACCCAGATCAGTTACAGCACCCATCCAAAGGCAGAAAACTGCACAAAACCTGCCTACTTATTGCTTAGCAACAGCGTGGTATTGCCTTAGTACCCTGAGTTGCCAAGGCAGTTCTGTTTTGCAGAATCACAGAAGCCTTTAGGATGGAAAAGATCTCCAAGATTGTGGAGCCCAAGTGCCAACGCAGCACTGCCATGTCCACCACAAAACCCTCGCTCCAGGTTCCACATCTGCTTTTAAGTACCACCAGGGATGGAGTCCACCATCCCATCAGCCTATTCCAATGCTTCCAAGACCATTTGGTGAAGAACTATTTCCTCATATCCCATCTAAACACAAACTCACCCACCAGAACAACTTGAGGCCATGTCCTCTTACTTTGTAACTTGTTACCCAGGAGAAGAGACCAACCTCCACCTGCCCACACCTTATTTTAGGCAATTGTAGACAGCAATAAAATCCCCACAAGCCTGCTTTTGTCCAGGCTCAGGAATGCATGAGGAAAAAATAAAAAAAAACTCTCTACTGTATTTTTCTTTTCTGTCTGCACATGAAGATGATCTTTTCCTTTTTCCACCCAGAACTCTCCTTGTGGGGGTATTGGACTGGTCTAATAAAAATCTTTCTTCCATCTCCAAAACCAGTGAGATGGAAATCAGTTGTACCCTCATATTTGGGGACATATTTACTGTTAGCCACACAAATTTCCCCTCCCTGGTATGAAGAATCACTTTCAGGTAATTCAATTACTTCAATATCTTGAAGGCATTGTAGCAAAACATCTGCTTGTGAATGGTTGTCAGGAATAAGAGTTCCTAATCTGGCTTAATGAACTAACCTAGACAGACAAAGAAAGAATTGGGCTTCTAGCAAGGGTGCTGGGATTTGTAAACCATGCTGGGAATGCAAAGACAAAAATACAGCCACTGCTGACTACATTGCTCTCTCTTGAAAACAATAACGGAACCCACCTCAGAAATTTAAACACTGAGTGCAGGATAGAGTGGAAGACACATTTTACAAATGGAAACTAAAAAAAAAAATATTTCAAACACTTAGGGACTTCATGTGACACTCCCATTGTTAGAGATGGGAGCTGGGCCAAAGTGGTTACACTCAAAGGGAAGAGACAGTTTGGAACTGTTAAATGGAAATATTTTGTACAAAATGTGTAATTAAATTGTGGAACACTCTTTCATTGTAAAATACTTTGGTTAATAGCTTAGGAGGATGTAAAAAATACTCAGATATTGTAGACATAGGGACACATGCAATATATCATATCCAATTACTCTAAAATAGCGTGTTAGTCCCCATTTGTAGCACAGAAAAAATACATCATCCTGTTCAAGATGCAGTGCTCTCAACCACTGGGGTAAATATTAAAACTGTTCCCTAGAAGTACCTGTCTAAAACTGGCAAAGCAAACAAGAAATTAGGAAAAAAAAAATAAATTCACACTTCAAGGAATGGTGTAACACTGATCCTTATATGCCTTATGTCCTCATTAAAAAGATGTGTTTTCCACAGACAAGGAAATTGAATAGAGCACATAGGAGTTAATTCACAGCTCATTGATGGAATTCTTGATCTACTGAGGGTCAAGTGATTAGATCATTGACCACCTAAACCATTAATGAGCAAAGCCAAGTCACTCGCAGGTGGTTTACAGCTGAAGTGACATTACAGAAGGGAGCAGGTGGTGATGAGTACTGAATATGCTCTCTATCCACAGAAATAGGTGAGGGGGATAAAAATAACAAAAATCCCCAGGCAATAACTTAGAACAATTATTTGGCGGCACAGAATGTTTTGAAGAGAGCGGAAAAATACAAAGTGTAGGAAGGCAGGGAAAAGTTGATTTCTCATTACAGAAAGAAGGTAAAGCTTGCCCTTCTCTCCTATCAGCAGGAGCCCAGTGACACCTCATTATTTTGGAAGTTGCCACTACAAACAGCTCTACCAAACATCTAGTGACTAAAGCACCTGCTTCCCCTTTTGCCTTTGTCTCTGCAAAAGCATCGAGCTTAGCATATTCTCTTTAGAGCTAAGTTGGCTTTTTTTGCCTTGTCTTGTACCAAAATATTCATTCTTGAGGGGAAAATCCCTCAAAATAGCATATCTGAAAGAATAATAGCACCAGCAACCACCAAACTGCAGCAACACAAACATGCACTGAGCAGAACAGTAGATCTGTCTCAGGAATTAGAGCTGTTAACATTTCTCTGCAATGACATTAAAGCTGCTCATTTAATGGTAACTTCACATTCTGAGGGGTCTCGTTCTCAAACTTTCATTACATTTCACAAAAGAAGTTAAAATGATTCTTTCTTTCACTCAGCACGTGATACTTTGCAAGAGTAAACAGCAAAATTAAAGTAATTTCTGAAGAGATTTCAGACATAAATCTCTGAACACACTCAGTGGCCTGTCAAGAATGTGCAGCAGACCATAGGAAAATAAAGATCATCGGTGACAACAGTGTGAATGTCATCTCTCTCTGCTGAAAAGCTTAACATAACATTAGCTGTAAGAAAAAGTCATTAAGATCCCCCAGAACCTCAACATCATGAAGGAGATTTGAACTGTGGGAAAGAAATGTCTTTATTATTACTTGAGTTGTACTTCTTACTTGCTAGAACTTTTTTTTTTTTAATTATCTACAACTAAATTATCTTTGCAACTAAACTTGGTATGGTTCTGAGAGTTAGGAGTAAACTCAGCACTGTTCTATATTTTTATGGCCAGCAGCTGTAGCAAAATATTCCTAGATGAGAGTAGGCTGCTTGCACATCAAGTTGGGAATAATCCATACTCTGCTCTAACAAAATACTCCTATATTAGTGGCTAATCTAATCCCAACAGATGTATGAAAATTGTCCTACTGTGAGTAAACTTTGTGTTCAATTTTTAAAAAATCTCCTTGCTGTTGTACCATGCCTTTTATTTAAAGCTATCAGGATTTTAAACCACCCAGAATTACCTTGTAAACTTTCGGCTGTAGTTCACATGCAACAAATATTATTTCCTGATTTAAGACAGTGAGAGAGCCTAATGTGCAACCCACTTTACTGTGGTTTTTGAATAAAAATAGACAGTTGAGAAGAGATAGAATTTCCTTGAAGGCTCTTATGGATTTAGAAAGCAAGCCATGTCTGCATACCCAAAATATTCATTAGATTGTGCTAAGAAAAAAAAGTGGGAAAATAATGGGCTTTACAAAGGGTGGATTTTGTAGGAGTGTAAGAAAATTGATGTGAATTAAATAGAGTCCAGAAAATCGAGTGTAGTAAAGGAAGGATATTAGTGGCTATGCTGGTTCCAATAAAACATTTACAGATTGTCACAAATGGGAACTGGAGCTGGTGTGCAGAAGCAAAGGATGAGGAAAACAGCACCAAGGATGAAGTGATGGCATCAGAAGGTAGAAGGCATCCAGAACACAGGAGGGTTGTGTAAATGATAACAAGAGCCTGAGGCAATAAAAAATATTGAGAAAGCCAAATTGAAAAACGAGCATCAAACAGTGCAAAGCATCTCAACTAATACCAAAAGATATTTTAAGCATAATTATACACTCAGCAACTGACAGGCAAGAAAGGTGACGGGGTGTAAAGGAGCAGGAATGCTATACAGCAATTATTCCTGGACCTACCTCTGAAACTGAACAGGGCAGACAGTTGCCAGAGACTCAACACATGGAAATGATGGTGAGGAGTTAAAAGAAAAGGTGATGATACCCAAACTGTCAATTAACTGGATTGTTGTTCTTAAAAGCCTTAAGAGACCAGAGCCAAACAATGCTCATCTAAAAGTACTACCTGAGGTAAGCACAGAAATTGAAGAAGGTGTAATGAAAATTTATATTTAGTACCATCATGAGACTGGCATGGGGCCAAGCAGACACACAGCAAGAAATTACCAGTCAGTTCATTTCCCATTAGCTGTCGAGCAAGTCTTAGACAACCATTAAAAGGATCACACTGGGGCTGGGAAGGAGGGGAGCATGAAAATTCAGAGTATAATCAAGGACAGCTAATATTGTTTCAGGTCATGCCTCAGTAACTCAGGTTTCATTGAGCCTGTTACTGCCTCGCCCGGCAAAGGGATGCAGTAAATGTCACAGATGTAAGTTATTTAGGTTGTCAGAAAACATCTGACAAGGCTCCACCTCGAGGAGGAACTTAGCAGTGTTATAAACCAGCAGACAATAAGCTCCAGTGTGTCAGCAAGTTCTAAAATTTTGTTATTAAGCATGCAGTGCCACTGCAGAGTTCAAGGTGTTAGAAACCAATGTAAAAGCAGGCAAAGAAAAAATCTACAGTAGGTCAGGTGTGACTAAAGGAAGGGTTATGGATGGGATATGCTTCAAGGGAGCCAAGAGCTCTTCTGAAGTCACCCTCCAGGGGAATTTAATCCAGGGCAATTAGAGCTGCATCATCTTGACAAGTGGATCCAATTAGTTACAACCAGGATTCAGAGGTGAAGAGAGGACACTGGGGATCACGGTGGTCCTGGAGGGAAGTTAATTTGGGCTGTTTTTCACCGGTCCTGCGTTACCTGCAAGAACCCAGACCTGCCCTTTTCACATGGATAGAGACACATCAGGACATCCAGCACCAGCCATGGGCACAAAAGCTCCTGCCTTGCCAGAGGGTGTGGGCAGTGCCCTTTTTGATGATGGGACAGTGGATTTTGCCTGTTCTGCAGGACAAACCCTTTTTTAGGCTGCAGTAAGTGAGGACTGTTTGTACCTGAGTGCTGCTGACACCTGTTGGCTCCCGACCCCTTTGGGCTGCATTGATGCAGGCACGAGCCAGGCCATGGGAAGAGGAGAGGAAGGATGGGGACACACTGAGCTGGAGGCAGCTGGGAGATCCCCCTTCAGGGGATGAGGCTCAAAGGAGATGAGGGCTAGGCAAGGAATCTGGCAAAGAGAACTTCCTCCAGAAAATATGAACAGAAAGTGAGAGGGGAAAAAAAGAAAAATAAAGCCTTGGCTTCTGCATTTACTTAAAACTTGTGGTGCTAGTTCCTTAATTCATGTCAGAGAAACTGCAGTGCTCCTTTTCCATCATGCAGGAAGGTGAGAGATCATTTCAGGTAATCTTTTGGTCTGTGGTCAGTTCCACACAGCAGTTTCTGACACTCTTGGGAAAGGACTCTGGGTAAAACAGGAGGTGTAGATTATAGCTGCTATCTAGGAATTGATATTTCTATTAACTGTGCTGTGTGCATGATCCATATGTGTATGGAAAAGGACTAGATGTGACCACAGTCACACTGGAATATTGGGAAAACTCCCCAGTTTGGAAGGACAGAACTGGGGACAACAGACAGCTATCACCCAAACAGCTGAGAAACAGTCCTTGTGGAAAGAATTGCAAAATATATACCCAAAAAAAAAAAAAAAAAAAAAGAGGAACAAGGAGTTAACTTGGAAGGAAATTTCAAATAAAAAGATGAGAAATGAAGTAAGACACAAAAGTGTTTAATGCAGCTAGGATGGCCAGCTCTTCAGCTGGGCTTAGTTTATCTAATTCCTTTGATTTCCACTAAGTAAAACCATTTACAGAAACCAAGCCCCTTGCTTCATAACTTTAGGTTATACCCTGATTTGATGAGAGGTTTTCCTAAACTTGGCTCAACTGCTAAGAAACGGGGACGTGAGGTTTGTAAGGAATCAGGTCTGCATTCTGTGTTAAGGTCTTCTGATTTTTTTTTATTATTTTATTTTTCCTGAAAGGGCAAGCAAATAACTCAAATCCCCTGACAGGTTCATTGCAGAAAGAAATGGTAGAATTTGCATCATAAAATTTTTTTTCCTGGAATGCGGTAAAGTACTATAGAAGAGTATTTAAGTCATTTCTTTGGCTGAATTAAGTAGAGAAAAAGAGCATGTTGATTTATACATGGGCAGGCTTTTTTCCCCACTTCATTTTATTTAGAATAAAACCGAGTGGAAAGGGAAGCTTATAAAACAGGTTTAAAACAAAACAGCCCCCTGCCACAACACTTCACAAATTCCAAGATTTGTTTTTCCAAGATATACTCTTTTGTCACCAAAGTGCTGTGTAATGGATTGCAGTAATAAAATTATTGCACTGGAATGATCTGGTTTACATAAGAATTCTTAAGCTTTTCTTTGCCTTTACAAAGAATATATGAAAGCAAATTAGGAATTAGCTGCTAGGTTTAAAATAGTTGACTGTGTTAAGAAAAATGCAGATGTGTAATCCTGCAAATGTATGATAATTTAACATAAATAATTCTTGAATTCATTAAAGGATTTACAGGTTTGTCTCATGTTCTTTATTCTGGCTTTTCTTTTTGAAAGCATGACTCAGAACAATCATCCTACACATCCTGGTACATGGAGCCTTAGGGGTGGGTTTGGTGCACAGCTATTTGTAGGCAAAATTTCGTATGTCTTGGACCTCCTCAAGTCCCAGAATCTAACACATTTTTTGCTTCAGCAGCCCTCATGGCTCTACAGTCTGGTCATCATCCTTAGAGTCGAGAGCTGGATAAATCAGAAAAAAATCTATTCCTTTACACAGGTCTTTAATTGGCCTGAGATGATCTTAAGAAATGAGGGGCATGTCTCTTCTCACTTTGAGCAGAACGTATGGATTCTGGAGTACTGTTAGTCCTTGCCAAACTGGGTGTGTGTCAGAGGGGAAGGCAGAAGAGAAGATGGATATTTTTTAATGTTCATAAGATCTGGATGTAATTTCTGACTGTAGGACAAAAGCAGTGCCTCATTCAGCAGAATGACAAAAGGTTATTTGGCACCTGGCATAAAATACACTTCTTGCAAGAGCCTGGCATGAACACCAAAGTGATAATGAGTAAAATGTCAACGTCTGTGCAATAAAATCATTGATGCTGCATGTTAAACAATCATAAACAGAATACTAAACCTTCTAAGAACATTATGCCTCTTCTGTGAACAGCCAAAAATTAGTCAAACCTGAAATGACATCTTCTCTGATATTAGGAAAATAAACAAACCTAAAGTCCCAAGACCTTTACCATTACCTTTAGTGTCCTAGGACATCAGGCAAACTGTAGGAAACACACACTGCCACTTGTTAATGAATCACAGGAGATAAAATGACATCAGTCCAGTTAATGGATACTGCTCCTTGCCAAATCTATGGCTTTAAATTTAATTATAGTTGAGCTTCATCAATCATACAGCAAAAGAACATGGTGATGAAGACTTGAACTCCAAGATCAGCCCTTAATCAACAGGCATTTGCCTCATCCTCATCTAACACACTTGCCTGCAGAAACCATTTGGTAGGGAAAAGGGAGCTGTGATCTGTGAAGCTCAATGATTAATAGCTGCATTAGGAGGATTCGGCCCTTGCCCTATATCTATAGCTCCTCACCACAAATACAGATTAAAACACCATGTTTGGACTCAAACCCAAGAGTTCTCTGATTTTACAATCACTTTACTCTATTGCTACTAAACCATGTCTCTGTGGGACAGTCATTTTTGTCTAGGTTTCCCCATCCTTAAAAAATGTTACTGGTGTGGTTTAAGATCTTTCACTGGTTGCAATGATTAACCTTTACATGTAGGGTAGATTGAGGGTTCCTAAGATGAATGAAAAAAGTTCTCTTCATCAGTCTGAATTAGCACTTCATAAGGAAAATCTCCTTATTGTGAAACATTCTTACTTCTATCTAAAATTCACTGGGAGAAACGTTGGGGCTTTTCCTCCTTCCTTCCTTTATGTAATTGTATAAGAAGAAAAGAAACAGAATTTTTAAAAATAAAGTTTAATATCTGCTGAGTGTTATAATATAAACACACAAAATACCTCCCAGCAATTTATTGATGTCAAAATCAGACCATGGGGAGGTCAGGTTGTCCTTTGACTGAGGAATTCAACACCACTCTTTTTCCTAGAAAACTCTTCTCTGATTCAAAAGTGGTCCTGGCAACCATGGTCCTCAAATGTCTCTGAGCATCTCAAGATTGAAAATGTTCTTCATGCAACCCTAAACCTCTCTCCTCCCCACTCAACACCCACTAAGGTTCCTATTCCTGCTTCTATCCCCAACTGCACAGAGAGAAAACAATCTGCAAGTCTTTTTTCAATAACTACATGTATCCACAGAAATTTACATCTTGCCTACATGCAGGCAAAGCAAAAGAGCAATCCTGTTAAATACTCAGCCAACATTTCTACTGACCACAGGTACTTGCTCATCAAGCACGGGGTTCACTGCAGGAACACTCTCAGAAAACAGCAGCCACTCTCAGAAAAATGTTTGTCTTCTTAGCACTAGGTTTTGTGATATTACTCCTCTTCCCATGTGTAATTAAAATGACGTTGTTCTTGATTTTTAATAATTACATGCTAAATCAAGAAGTGTCCACTTCCCCACACTTTGACCGCAGGGAAAAAATTAGTGAGAAGAGTGTTTTTGTTTTCAAAAGATATTCATATTAAACCAGCATGTAACAACAACAAAAATGTGCTCTTTCAAAAAGGCACTTGCTAGGTCATTATGCACTTCTGAAGAAACAGCCATCAATGGGGAGCTGAAAAAGTTTAAACAAGCAGCACATGTGGATGCTTGCTGCAAAACTTCATACCAAAGGAAGAGTGTTGTATCTACAACACTAATTAGTACCTTACATGAACACCATAAATTCAAAAGCATTAATTAATCCTCACTATTTTTCCTGAAAAATAAGGGGTATCAGTTTCTTTAGAGTGGGAGAAACTAAGATTTAAGAGCTATGCTAGTCTGACTGATGACAGGCCTGAGGAGGTCAAGGCAGGCTGGATTCTCAGACCATCCCTTCTAAACTCCCAGTGTCTGGCCAGATCTCACACTGCACTAAACAAGAGATCACCATTGGTCGTCTGGGCTTTGCTGCCTGACCCCATTTTGCAGGAGTGTTACCAAAATCTCCATCCTTCCCCTTTGCCAAGACACAGGGCTGCCCAGAGCCCAACTCACAGCGTGTGCTTGCATCCAAATTAGCTGAATGAAAGGCAAGTTTGGGTTGAGTACTGTCATAGTCAGGGATAAATAACCAGGTATCCAAAATCACGGGTTCAAAAAACCCTAAAGAATATCACAGAAAAATCAGTGTTAGGATTCAGAGTGACCACACTGCATAATACTCTGCCGAATGCCACAGTGATGAGCAAGGATTGATCAAACCTCAGATAACTCTTTTATGCAGCCTTATTATGTTTAGAGCAGACAGGGTACACCAAAATTTATTAAAAAAATATTGTTTTAATCACTAAATCACCACGTCTGTCTCTGGAACACCGACACATTCAAGAGAGGGGGAAGAAAACCAACAAGCATAATGTAAGCTGCACAAGATCAAAAGCAAGCAAGAGTGCAATTAATTTCATCCATTTTTAGAAGTAATTGTCTTTGCACCTTACCCAAAATTTAATGAGCATTACTTCTCTAGCATGGAAAAAAGCTTTGTTCTTTTGAGTTAATTGATTTGTAAACGCAGTAGGAGAAGTGTATCTGAAGTTCAGTAACCTCGATAGTTGAAAGAAATGGAGCATTCAATGGGTGCAGTGAAAAGACTGCTGCAAACCCTGGAAATGTAACTATGGAATTGATTTCCTGTTTGCTGAAACTCATAGGCAGTATGTGTGTGTTTCACAGTTTCAGTTATGCTCCTTAAATAGCCTCTTTTAATAATTATTATTTAAAATCTTTTCTGTTCCCTCCTTGTTGCAGAGCTCTTCATTTTCCAGAACTTCATGCCATGTAGTGGTTTCCGGTGACAGAAAATCAGTGACGACTGAATGACTGGCAAAAAACATTTCCCACAGAAAGGGAGATTAGCACTTTTTGAGTGACAGAAAATGAAGATTGGGCAGATTTGTATACATTGCTCCATAGAGGACTGGTTTGAATATGGTCAAAGGACTGTGGGTTCAATGTACCAGAAACACAGAGCCAAGACAGCGAAGGAAGGAAAAAAAAGGCTGTGGCTGCTGTCTGAGATGAAAAAAATTATTTCCATTTAATATCTTAAGGCTGGAAGAAGCCAGGTTTACATTTCATTTTTGCCCCTTAAGGGAAGATTTAGCACAGTATTGTTCAGTATGTAAATTCTAGTTACGGCCTAATGAAATTCCTACAAAATATTCTATTAATGCTAAAGGCTCTGTTCTAAGATTGTACTTACATATGTTGCTTATCTTTTTCTCATCAGGGCTCTTTTATGCTCCTGGATGAGTTTCTCAGCTGGATCATTGTAAAGTACACAAATTATGGGATTGCTTACTTGCACTTCTAGGAGATTAACTCACACGTTCTACCACCACCCACCTGGAACACGAAACACCTTTGTGAGCCAACGTACAAATCCACTTAATCAGTGACCCAAATGTGAAATGCAGACATGGCATCACGTATAATACTGGTATAAATATCACCTCCCTGCTTCTCCATTAAATTCTGCAACATCAAAGCCAGCTGATCTCTTGGAATAGTTTATAGGAGGCCAGGGAATAGCAAAACCATCTCATCTCTGCAGAGCTTTCAGCCTGGAGAGGTGGTGTGGTACGAGACTTCAAAATGAGCCTCGTGTCCCTGGAGGGAAGTTTGCATTACAACATGCAATGCTTCATTACCACGTGTATCACTGTAATGAGGAGGTACTTACATTACTGAACTTGAATTATACAGAATTACATATGCACCATGCAGATGTGGGCTGGAGGATTGCACTGAACAGTTTAGGTATTATTTCCCAATTCACTTTTACCAGTATTTGTACCTCAAGCAGTAGTGAAAATCAATTTTGAATCAATGCTACTTAATTTAGGCTACAAGCAGTTCTGTTTTAAAAATTATCACATCTAAATTTCTATGTGATGCTGTGATTAGCAATGCTAAAATATAATGTTAAAATATAAATGTCTGATAACCTATTAAAATCCTTTAAATGTTCATTTAAAACTATACTGAACCAGTAGTGCCTCACAAATCTTAATGAGCTGAAGAATATCTTCTCATTCAGATTAATTCCTTGAATGTTGGAGAAATGGCTATGAGCTGAAAAGCCAGCAGGCTTCCACTATCAGTTTATGACAAGAAACTAGGAAGAAAAATATGTCATCTATTAATTCAAAAATTTAGAAGAAGTGGTTCCAGAATATCAAGCAGTTAGGTAGAGTTCCCCCTGTACTCGTGAGGTGTTCAGCCTTTGCACAATTCATTTCCTACCTCTTTAATCTAATTTGGCTCTTCTGACAACTGTGCTATGCATGCACGGCCATTTTCTGATATCAAAATACCTTGGAAATTCTGTCAAATGATGACCAAAAAAACCCTAATTACCATCAAAACTGATGTAAATTTTCTTTTTTTTTTAATTAATAGGTATGTCACCCAAAATAAATTTTGCATAATCTTACTTTTATTGATTCTTAATGCATCTCAGCACTCTCAGGACAGTTTTATGCAATTAATTAAAATGATATTTTATATGTTATCATCAAAACTAAATTCCTACTCACACATGGCATGACAGAACTGGAGCAGGAAGTTAATCTACTGACTTAAGTTACATTATCCATCATTTTAACACCCTAAAACTAAAATTATATAAATTGTGTTAAGACTGTGAAATTAATATTCTGAGTAATTGCATGTTAAGTTACATACAGATAGATGAGTATGAGCATGTAGTATGTATTTCTGTCTAAGCAAAACCAGCTCCATATTTAATAAAAGATATGGGGTTTGAAAATCACCTTTTGTTGTTCTAAGTCTGCCTGTAAAAGAAGACTTTCTGTAAAATCTGTCTGTCCAAGCCTTTCTGTAAAAAAAGAACTAAATATTTACAACTGAATATTTTTTCCTCGTTTTCCACTTGATATTTTCAACTTAAACCCAGAGGTTTAAATCACTTTCATTTGTCAACCAGTGGCAAATCTACCTATAGTTTCATCCCTGGGACGTGGCACGGGCCATAATTTTTCTGTCAGGAAGGCAAATCTGAAGGTGCCTCTTTGAAAATGGGTATTTGGAACACGATTAAAGTACATAAATACTGGCTAATCCTGTCGCTTTCACAAGATGTACTTCTTGTTCCCAAAAGAGGTGTGGCTGGCTCTTTCTGAGCCCTGTGAGAGGTGTCCCAGGGAGCTCCAGCTCTGCCAGCTCCTTACGGGATTCAGGGGCTGGGCTGGGACCTCACCTCACTCTCCTATGTCTGTTGGACGCCCCTTCTTCCTGAGCCACTGGCCAAATGGACTCCTCCAACACTGGCCTCTTCCAAAGTGCAAACTGCAGGATAAATGTGCAGGAGTTTGGTGCCAAGGCACTGCTTGGAGCCCTGGCTAAGGCTGGGGGTGAAGCCTCCCCGTGCCACCCCAAAGCCGCTCGCTTCCACCTCTGCAGTCGGGGAGAGGAAAGCACCAGCCACACATTTCTGCTTGGAAGAGGAGGGAAAAAACCCCATCCCTAACACCAAGCCACATAAATCCTTCATGCAATCGTTTTATTATCTGAGCATCTGCAACCTCGTCTCCCAGCCAGCATGTTTAATCAACAGATTTTTGTTCTGTCCTCCCCGTTCATCAGAGGAGCATTGGCACGTTGGCTCAGCACTTGCACATCCTGGCTGCTTAAAGGGAAGCAGTCCTGGCATGTTAGCCCCAGATCTATTGCACTTTTATTGCCCCACAGATGCCCTGTATACAGAGCTATGGGGCTAAAAATATTTAAAAATTAATAAATCAGCAAATTTTCCAAATGGAGGAAGGTGGCCCCCAGTTTCTAAGTAGCCCTCGGTTTCCCTAACACAGTACAGGAAGCAAACTGGCAAGAGAAATTGGTAGAAATAAAAAAAACCCCTAAGTTCTAGAACATAACTATTTCCCCAAGTATTTAGTACTCATTTACCCTAAAATCAAAGCTAATTAATATATTCTGTTTAAATATATTTATTTTTCAGTTATATTTGATTTTTTTTTTGGTGGAATTGCTCCTTACTACAACTTTTACTGTGCTCCATGGACTCAAAATAGATTTAAAAATTGCTGCCTTCTGTATTTTAAAGATATAAGAGAACTTTATACCAGAAAAACAAGAAATCCACCCAACAGTGAGGTCTAATATGCTGTGAAATAATCTTCCAAGGAAATGGCAGACTTAAAATGAAACTGGAAAAAGCATAAGCAGCATAAAACAGAGGGATGGTCCGGAAAGAGATATACAAGATGAATTAGGTCATCTTTTTTATCTCTATATTCAAGTAAAATATCAGTGAGAATATAAAATCCAATAATTCTGCACACAAATGTCATGTCATATGCAATATAATACTTTAATCCTATTATGTCTAAAATTTAATTGCAGTTTTTTAGAGAAATTGAGGGAGGAAGAGCCCTTGGTGTACATACAGATTAGATCCAGTTTCCACTCAAACAAAGCAAATAAATAGGCCATTCAGGTCTCAGTTTAACAACCCACATTAAAAGATAGGCATGTTTGCATTTGGAAACTCCAAAGAGTGATTCTGGCTTTTTAAATGCAAAAAAGACATCCCCTATCACTGCAGATGAAATAAAATAACAGATGAAATTAATACTTGGGAAATAGTAGGTTTGATTTCTGTTTCTCTGCAAGGCAATTTTCATTTCATACATATCCAATTAATATGCTCCATTTCCAATATGTGGATAAGTTGTTCTTCTCTAGCTGAAATTTTCTTTCAGCTGTACTTTTACTAGAGAAAATTCCAGTAAACACAGGGGCACATTGGCACCAATAAAAATTGCCATCATTTCATTCACATCATCTCTGTAATAACAGAATAGAGCAGCTGAGGATGAGCTCCATAAACTTGTGTTCAAAGCTCAGCAGAGAGAACAGGAGCAGTTCCCACATTTGTCTGCCTTTTCCACATTAAGGTGAAACTTCAGCTCACAATGTTTCCAGTTTGAAGGATCCCAGCTGATCTTTAGGCACAACTGAAACAATCAAGCTGCACAGTAAAACTGGCCAATTTTGCTTCTTCCTGCCTATGATTGTGATTTTGTTTTTCTGTGTAGGTAAGGTAGAAGGATGCAGGATAAGTTGGAGCACCCACACAAAGATTCCTATGTGCACCTCAGGGCCTTGCCAGCATTAAACACCCTTACTTCAGGAATTCTGAATATTTCCATATGAAATCTTTGCCTGTTTGGGCACCCCAGAAAGACATGAGGATGGAGGGAAGGCAGTTCTCAAGTGCTGTAAGGCCACTCAAGTTTTCCACCAGGATTTTTGTGACACGTGTGCTTCACTGACAGAACAAATGCTAAGGCATCATATAGAGCATATCTGGCCTTACAAGGAAAAACACCTGGCAGGTTCATACCAACTTTCTGCTCAGTGACCTCTTTCAGTTTTCCTGTTTCTTGTGCTCCTCTCAGACTAATCCATCTCCCTTTTTGGCAAGCTGTGTCAACTTTTAAATGGTTTTCTTTACTCTTCCACACCCACAGTCTACAGAAAACAAGAAATTTTCCCTGTGGTACATCCAACTCCAGGGATATAAATGCTCACAATATAATGATCTAATGATATGAATAACAAATCTGACTTTTACCACATCTTTCTCACTACCTCCCTACAGACAGATAACAGATTTATGCCATGGAACATGCAACATAGATCTCAGAAGTTTAAAAATAACTTTGGTTAATATTTAATAAGAACAATTTGGCATAAGAACAGCTTAATAAGTGCTCGGTCTGCAAGTACTGCTATGGAATACATTTATTTCAAGTAAAGAAAATGCCAGTCTCCTTTACTTCAGGTGATAACAGAAAATAACAGCAGAACTGGAATCAGATGATAACCTGAATACTTCTCTAAAAAAGTTTGTGGCCAAAACCTACACCTCACTGCTTACTTCAGCCAGAAAACAGCACTTGCCAGAAATCTCAGAGCAGTCATTCAAACATGACAGCACTGCTTTTCAAGAGGATTGCAACAGGTGAAAACATCACGTATTGCACTACTGAAAACTATTTAACTCCAATATTAAAGAAATAGCCCTCTGAATGACCAACAAGATTATAAAAATCATGTTAAATCAGCCAAAATACATCCTATTCACATATTCAGCAATCATGAGTTAATAGAGATGCTTACTCAAACAAGACGTGTGTGGCTAAGGCCATTTCTTAACAATTACAATTGCCTAAAACTTTTGTTTAAAGACAGAAACCAAGACCTGTTGATGCTTCCTTTTGGAAGGGAGCAACAATTTGAAATCCAATTTGAAACTCAGTTGTGAACTGACCTGGAATGCCTATCTTTAAAAGTAGTGTGGCACAGAGAACCCAGTGCATGCTGAAGTTGGGTGATTTGTTTCAAGTTTCACTTTGTCTTCTATTTAGAGCACAGAAAAGCTGGAGTGATCTATAAGTACAGCAGACAACAATTTGCAACCCATCAGCAGGGTAGAGTCCTGGTTTAAAACAAGTTAAAAGCTCCCTCTTGAAAGCTGAATGCCAGAAAATATAATTTTCATGGTATGTGCATGCATTAGATTTCTGTAATTAAACTTGCAAAAAAGAAAAAAAAAAGCTGTTTAAAAAACTGTTTCAGGTACTCCAGCTATTTTTCATGAAAATGCTACACTTCCCAGCATTGTGGCTTATCAAGTATAAACTGGAATCCTACATTTTAAATGAAATGATCTGTAAAAGTTGCTATCTTTGTGGACATGAGATATTAAATAATTTCAGAGAGGAATGTGTGAATCAATTAGATTCAGCAAAATAGGTTCTGGGTATGTGAATACTGCGGCTGCACCGAGCCACCGTGTCAGAGAACAGTGCTGACTCCAACATTTTTCTAAACAAAGCACTCAACATCCCTGCTAGGAGATATATAACTTCATTTATACCTAAATGCCACAAACCCAAGGATATTTAGATTAATTAGCTATGCTGCCTACAAACATACCTCTTAACAAAAAATTATTTGTCCAAACCAGTGTTTTTGAAAGTGAGTTAAAGATAAAATTGTTTCCTACACGTTTTCCCAAAGGAAAGCTTAGCTATCATAAATTATTATATTGTTAAAAGGGTCTCAAATAAAACCAAATTATAATAGCTCATGCTGCTCATCCTTTGGCTTCTATCCCAGCACAGGGTCATGGCTCTGTACAGAAAACACAGTGGGGTAATAAAACTGCCTGGAGATAGTAAAATGCTTATTGTACAGCAAGCAGCTATGTAGGACTTCTCCTTAAAAAAAAAAAAAAAAATCACTTGAATTTACTGGTGGAAGATTCCAGGGATTAAGTGCTCATCTACAATGAATAGCACAAAGGTATTAAAGGCAACACTATTAGAACTATTATCACAGTTCATACTAAGTGATCTGGCTATAATTATAAGGGTCCTTTGGCTCTTGGAGGAAAAACACCTCAAAGTCATGTCATGGCAGTGTGTAAATCCTACATATTTGTTGAGATTAAAAAAAAAAAGAGAACTAATAGTTTTAATTGAATGTATGAAATAGACTTACATGTGGCGAAGTTTTGGGAGCTGGTCCCAGGTGCTTATAATTTTTATTCTGTTTTAACACTCATTATAGTATGTTCATGTATATTAGAGAATGGAACACTATAATTAGCAGATAAAATACTGAAATACAGAGCATGGAGGGTGTAGTGAAGCACTGTTGATGAAGAAGTATTATGAGTGGTTAAAAGCTGATGTATTCTACTCCACCATCAAAAGAATAAGCCAAAAATCTCTCTGCACCAGAAGCAGGGCCATTACCTCTGCTTGCTGCCTGCAAAGAGCTGTAAGGTGTGGAGAAATGATTCCCACAGCCAGAAACCTGCACCACCCTTGCTGAGGCTTTCATGGCCAGGGATGGTGCCTGATGCCAAGAGCCACCCACAGGGCCTGGCTGGGGGCTGGGGGTCAGGGCTTCAGTGCGAGGCGAATCTTGGTTCACAAAGAGGAGCAGAGGACTGCTCTGTAATTAGGGCAGCCATCCCAGCATACTGCAGAACCAGAGGTCACAGTTTCAAGCTGTGTCAAGGGAAATATAGGTGAGACATTAGGAAAAAGTTTTTCACTGAAAGAGTGATAAAGTGCTGGAATGGTCTGCCCAGGGAGGCGGTGGAGTCACCATCCCTGGATGTGTTTAAAAAAAGATTGGATGTGGCACTGAGTGCCAGGGTTTAGTTGAGGTGTCAGGGAACGGGTTAGACTCAATGATCTTGAAGGTCTCTTCCAACTTTGTGATTCTGTGCTCATCCTTCCCAACTCGAGGCTATTGTCCCTTTCCAAATGAGTTCCATGCTCTATTGAGCACTTGGAAATGAAGGAGATACAAACATGTGTTATCTGTGGTGACACAAGTCCATTATTAACAAGTATAAGGGACATTCACTCACAATCTGTTTATGGTGTTAGGGAGGGGAAAGAGTGTGGAAGCAGCAGCTCACCCTTCCTTAGGGAAATCTCCCAGACAATAAACCTATTACTAATATTTTTTTAATTTGGTGGGGCTTTGTGAGCAGATATGTATCCTTAAGTCCTGCTTGTGCTGAAGTTTCACTGAGACAGTAATGGCCTTATGCTGGTAAGCAGCATAATTAAATGCTCTAAAAGCAATTAACTCAAGTGCACGCCAGCACCACGCTGCTAGACGTGGACACAAGGTCAGCCTTCCTGAGATTTTTATTCCACATTCCATGGTGAAATAGCACACAGCACCACAGCTCCTAAAAGTCCATTTTCCCTGATCTTTTCCACCTGCCCCTGAGCTGCCTGAGGTTTGTCTGCAGGCCCTGCCTGTGCTGCAGCTCAGCCAAGGACAGCGAGGGCTCCCCAGTGTCTTAAAACTGGGAATTCAAAGTTCTTTCCACTTCCCCCATGTCAGTGCCTGTTAGTTAATGATATAGCACAGCAGGAACAGCTCAGAGCCAGGACAGCCAACCCTCCCAGGAGCAGAGGCTGCTTCAGAAGGGGTAAACTGCACTAACAGGGAGAGAAGGAGCAAAGAGGAGCAGGAACAAGGCTTGCACAGGATCAGAGCAAGTGAGGGAAGATCTCTCCCCACTTTAGCAAGGGAAAGGAAGCTGCACTCCCTACACACTCCCTTAATTAAGCCATGAAACATGCTCATTATCCTAAGCATTTACTCTCACAAGTAATCAGCTCTGTACACAAGGTATCCTATTTCCATTGAAACCCATCAGAATGGGCACTGGGCTGGATTTGATGTGGGAAAAGTTACAGTGGAGGGAAAGGATTCAAATCCTTTGTACTGCCTGATATAATCTGCAGGATGACTACTCAGATACTATTTGTATATCAATATTGCTTTCAGACAGAGAAAGGGGTTTGCACGTAAAAAGCACTGGCTTCACGTGGCATTTTAGGAGGCTGTTATTTTCTGACATTTAATATTTGCTTCTTAATGGCTGCTGTGATAATCAAACAAAACTGACAGGCCAACTAACTTGTCCAAATAATATCAGAACAGATCCTCTGCTTTCTACACTCACAAGATCAGCTCTGCTGGAGGCAATCATTTGTCACGGCGGAAAGAATTAACTGTGACCTATTAATATTTCATCATTAAAATTATGCAAAACCAATATCAAAATAACAGTTTATCTGATGATCCTGAATGCTACAATTCCGAAGTCAAGAAGGAGAGTAGTCCTTGAGATTGGCAAAAGATGTTCTCAGCCCCTGAGGATTTAGTGAGGGTTAGTGCACACAAGGCTGACAAGTTAAATAGACAGAGCAGCAAGAGAAAAGCTTGGATTTCAGCAAGTGTTGCCCATGACTAAAAATTACAATAAACATCCCATGACCTCACCATAGCCACCTCAGGGAAGTTACAAAAATCCTGCTGTCATAATATATACAATATTTTGCTGTACAGAAAATGGCTTTTGTATCTTCAAAGCAGTTCAAAATCCCTAATTATGGCTCACCAACAATTATTAGATGGATGAAAATGTCTTTATTAAAAAAAAATAAATCTTTTGCTGTCTTTTGCTGCTGAAGGACCACAGACAAGAACATGTGAACACAGACATGGAGAAGTCAGGAGCAATGGGGACAAACACAAAACAAAATGAGGTTTCTGCAGTACCACAGCTCATGTGGAATAGCACCACAACAGCTTTGAACAAGGACACTGAAGCTGCAGGTAGAGAGTTCCCAAACAGTGTGACTGTGTGTTTGGTAGTCACTCTAAACAAGAAAATGCCAGGCAAAGCTATTCAACACTAAGCTTGCATTTCTTTGGGCTATTTCACAAAAGTATTGACTTGGTTCTGTTTGTAAGGTAGAACAAAAGGAGAATGAACAAGCTTAACTTTTAAGAGACCAAGAAGGTGTCAAGTTTCTAAAAGGTAATAATTCAAGGGTAACACAGAGTTATTTCTTTTTTTAAAATTAAATAAAAATACAGGCATGTTCTTATAGTAATTTATCACAGCTGTTTAATAAAGTGAAGAAAAAATCGGTTCTGTAATAAAATATAAACTGAAGAGTGAAGAGGAAATTCCTTATTTACTCATTTCTGTTACAATCTTCTCTGTTTATCTCTAGAAGTGTAACTTCTGTTGCCAGCCAGCTTAATGTAAGCTCAACTATTTTATCCCTCATATAAACAATAAATGTAAATGATGGCTACATGACATTAAAGACAGATGATAGGGCTTCCTATGCTGGCAAAATAAGTGGTTTTAAAAGATTTATTAGCAGTTTTTATATGAATGGAGAAAATAGGAGTGAACAATTGTCTTGAGTTATCTTGTTAAACTTGCATATGAAAAAGGACAAATATTTAACTTCTATAACACGTAAGTTACCACAACTGAGAACTACCATATGTTCATTTTTTCAGGGGCTGTTTTAACCAATTGATCTACTCTCATGCTTGCATCCAGCTAGAACTTTGCATTTGATCATGTTTAGGTAATCTTTAATACTGCAAAATTCATGCTGGCACTGTAAGCATACACAAAAGTCACCGTGTAGCTACAGGTGCTTTGTGCTTTATTAGCCCCATTTATCTTATGGAAATCCTGCTCCATTGACCAATAATGTAAAGAGCTCCATCTGGCAGGGATGTGCCACTCAGGCTGCCTGGGTGCCATTCATTAGGATATTGTGCATCATTTGCAGCCCTGCACACATAAAAATTTCACAACCCACCCTAAGGATCTCTGTGCTCTGCCTTTACCATACCCAAGAGGCTTTTTGCTTTGCTTGGCAAAAAATAACTCACTGTTTAACTGGAGGGCAGGTAATCCAAATAAGAAGGGAAGCTTCCACCTGAAGTGTGGCTATGTCTAATTTCAAAAGCATTTAAAGCTTATTAAAAGCAAATTTTATTCAGCTGAACACACTCATGCCTCTGGCACACCTTCCTGCCAAAGCAGTAAAGACTCAAATAACAAGGTAACCCAATATTTAATATATAATACATTAAGTGACACTGTATTTCCTACAGTTATTGTGTCAACATCTGCTAGTTTTGCTTTTAAATCAGAGAGTGACAAGACCCACTACTTGCAGGACCACAACATTTATGCTGATTTTGTTGTAAAAGCATGTGTTCAAAAGCCTGGCTACAGAAACTCACCCAAACTCCTTAAGGTTTCTGATTTTTAGTGCAATTCCTGTTAATTAGGGGAGACACCTCTATTTTTTGCACTACAGTATGTGTCTTTATGCCTCTTAAAAAGTTGAGGCTGAATACCAATGCTCATCAAGCCACCAAACTGATAATTTTGGCTACACTCTGGTATCATAAGCCAGCAGCTGCCTACATTTGCAGCCAAAAAAGGCCTATGCAGTGGAGCTGCACTGAAAAGTTGAGTGGCACTGCAGGGATAAAAAGAAGGATAATTTGATCTGTTTTGGGAGATGATTTTTCAGGCTTCCTGTTATTCCATGTCCTGATTAGATGAAGCCCTGAAATGGAGCATCCAGTACAAGTTGGGCCTGTGTTTAGGAAGAGTTGTGAACTGTTTGCTTTTTCCATGGTAAAAGTAGAAAAAAACCACCTTCCAGGAAAGGGAGGCACTTAGTGGGTGTTTCTATTTTAATAATACAATATCATACCTAACATGCTTTCTTTATCTCTCTCTAATTCCATTTCCTTCTTCCAACTCAAAAAAAAAACCCAAATAAAAACAGGCTCCAAAACCCAAGAAAACAAAGCAGCAGAAACATAAGAGTGAAGAATTTTTTCCTGGAACTAAGCAGCAGTAACACAACAGCCTGTGTGGACAGGGTCTGTGTGGGTGAAGAATAAATATAACCTTTTTTAAAAATGTTATAAGACAGTGAGCTTCTTTTATCTTCAGTCCTTCTCAACGCCCCAGTCCTGGGGGACTGGATTCTCTCACCCTTCACCACACAGCACCTGCTTTGCCTCAAACCCCAGATATTTCCAAAACATCATCCATCCACATGGGAACAACCTTTCAATGGTGACAGGATCAAGATCAAAGTAAAAGCACTCACTAAACCAGCAAGCACTGCTAGCAAATAACAACTCATCAATACCTGGGAGTGCATATCTAATTAACAGCCACGCAAAAATGCATCCTGACCAGCAGCAAAGCCATCACGATCAGCCTTGGAGGGTCTTTTGCAGACACTCACACAACAACCTTAAATGCAAAGTAAGGAAGAGCCTTGTGTTGCTGTCAAAGGTGAGCTGGAATGTCTGTTCAGCTTTGAAATAGTACACAAGGTGTGAAGGACCTTCAGCATGGTGTGCATCACACCACAAAGGAGTTCAAAGGTGGCTGCAGGGGTGGCAAGGTATGAGTGACACACATGAATTTCAAAATCATGTCCTCTTGGGTGCCTCAGGGTGGGTTAGCTGCAAAACTTTCACTTCACCTGTTTTCCCGATTACTTTCTGTCAAAGTAATCAACCCAAAGGTTGAATTCCCCTGACCTAAAATTGTCCTCACTCCTTTGTCACAAGGCAGTCAAAGACTCATAAGGTTTGTGGGCTAAAATAAGGAATACAAGACTGAGAGTAGAAATATTCCCAGAGACAGCAACACGTCTCTCTGCAAGGAGTTGTGGCCCAATCAGGCACAGTGATTGTGGAAACCAAAACATTGCAGACATCCAAATCTGGCAGCAAAAGACATACAAGTCCTACACTTCTGAGGAGCTGCTACCTGGAGTGTGTTGACCTCATCATTCCCAACTGTGACACGATGCAAAGCTCCCCACAGAGAGGCCCTATGCTCTCCCAAAAATTTCTATGTAGTTATAGCTCCTTAAGGAGTGCTATTCTTTGATCACAAGATTTCATTTCTTCAGCCTTAATTTATCCTGTAAGGTCTTATTTTCATAGTGCTACACTGCATAACTTACTAGCTGCAGATTTGGGTAAGAAAGATAAGATTTTATTTAAGAGAAAGAAAATTATATGGAAATACCAGCTGATATATAACAGGTCTTTAGTCATTGTGTGAGAATTAAGTGTGTGTATCTCTGTGTGTGTCTGCTATAAAAACATTTTCAGTATTTTATATGCTATAATTTTTAGGCTATGAGCACTAATCATCCTTTAATATGGAAAACTGGAACGACTAATAAGTTTAACACATAGCACAAAAGCTTGGTTTTGCAAGACAGCTTGCTTTCTGTTTATCCTCATGGAGGTGTTTAATGAAGTGGCTGCCATATCACACAAGTAGATGGGTTAAATGAATCAAACACAATATTTTGCCTAATGAGAAGAATTTACAGAAAACTTAGGCAAAAGGTTACATTATTTTTTTAAAACACAAAGCTGTAAAGCAAGAATTCACAAAGGCCTCTGTTCCTGAGAAAGCCAGAAATCCTTATGAAAACAAGAGGATCAAGTGTCACACAGAACTCTTATTAATTATCAAAAACTTCAATATCGTCTGTAAACTGTTTCACTGAAAAGCCTAAAACCTGCATCTCTTTATTTTAGCACTTTCCCAGACATGCACAACTAAAGCAAGGCTGAACTTCTCCGGGAGTTTTCAAGGTGATGCAATGAAATGACTCACATGAAAGCAGTTGAGATTTTTCAATTCACCAGTACAGGGTGCTTAAGATTTTCTTGGTCTCATTTCAGTCTTAGCATGATCATCAGTGACACTACTGGTGTTCCATCAATGTCAGTGTCATCACTCTGTGTGGCTGAGGAGAGCAGTGGGACCTTGGGTGTTTTCCCAGGGTCTCTGCTCACAGGGAGCCTCAGGCTCACATATCTACCTGGGACCTTTGCAGGATGCAAGAGAAAACTGTTGCTGCTGCATTAAACCCTGCTATGTTCCTAGCAGAGCAAGCAAACAAATCCATGAGCAGTTGGGACCATCAGCAATCCAATGAGTTCTGCTGTTGGCTTTTTCGAGCACCAGAAAGGAGGACATGAGAAAGCTTTCTAAAGGCCGGGGGAATTCAGTCACATCTCCACACTCTAAGCCTACCTGAAAAGCAGCTTTAACTGATCCAGCCTTTTGCCAAGAATGAAAGAAACTTAATTTTACAGCTTGGTAACATTCAAACTCAATTAATTACCTTTGGTAAAAGAGCATTTTAAAAGATCTGCTGACAAATTTGATCCTTATACACAGAAACAGAAGGCTGATCCCATGGCATGTTCTCTGCAGGCTGAAATCTGGCACGTGTCATGACCTTTGCCTCTCCTCCAAGGATCTGTCCTGTCAGGAGGGCAGTGGCTCCCACCAGCCACAGTGAGTCCAGGAGCCTCTGCTGCACATTCCAGCACCTGCACTGCCTGGAAATCCCAGTGAAAGGTGGCTTGGGGATTCCAGCCCTGTGGCAATGGTTCTCAAAAATTCTTTCAGAAATTTCCAAGCCAGGTGGAACGCGCTGACAGGATATTCTCTGGCTATATCACACCTATATTGAAAAACCCTTTTAATCTTCCCAGATCACAAGCTGATACACACAATCTCTGTGAGCAGTGGAGAGCAGGGAAAGAACTGAAAAAGCCACTTTCTTCTTTTATCCAGAAACACTTTCATCTGCCTATAACTTTTCACAGAAGCGACTTTACATCGTGAAGAAAACATAACATAGCTGATTAATTGCAACAAAAGCAGAACCAACTCAGCACAATGCTGAGCATTAGGTAAGTACACACTGTAAACAGTAACAGACTGGAACAACCAGCCAAGTGGAAGTGATTGCCTGTAATTGTAGGTTGACACCAGAATTACTGGCTTCAAGACTGAATTTGGTGATAATGTAAATCACTCCCTGCTATTCTTTTCTTAGCAGCCTCTCTTATGAACTGCCTGAAGGAATATCATAGATTCCTCTGTAAAGAACTAAATTCAAAGCATTTCCCAATTCCATTATGATTTCTGATGTTTCTCATTTAAGGAGATGCAGAGTTCGGAGCTTGGTTTTTGACATCCCTTTTACAATACCAGTGCTAACATAAATCACAGAATCATTTTGATTGGAAAAGACTTTTAAGATCATCAAGTCCACCTGTTAACACAGTACTGCCAACTCACCACTAAGCCATGACCCCAGGTGCCACATTCACACATCTTTGAAATCCCCTAGGGATGGTGACTCCACCACTTCCCTGGGCAGCCAGTTCCAGTCCTCAACAGCCCTTTCAGTGAAGGTGTTTTCCCTAATATCCATTCTAAACCTCCCCTAGCACAGCTAGAGGCCATTTCCTCTTTCTTGTTTCTTGCTTTCTGGGCAGAAAGACCAACCCCCATGTCACCACAACCTCATTTGAGGGAGTTGTAGAGGTAAGTTCTCTCCTGAGCCTCATCTCCTTCAGATTAATCACCCCCAGTTCCCTCTGCTGCTTCTCATCAGTCGTGTGCTCTGGGCACTTCATCACCTCTGCTGCCCTTCTCTGGATGCTCAATCTGTCTCCATGGAAGCTGCAGGTACATTTGCTGTCACTAAAAGCATGCCCTGGTCACCTTTCAGGTTGTCTCCATCAGTAACTTGCTTTTATTACTATTTTGTCTTTGCAGGACAAATATTTCTACAAAAGTTAGTGGTTACAGGTGCCTCCTGCAAGGACTGAGGCTCAGGTGTAATTGGATGGGCTTTTTCTTCCAGCTTTTTAACAGCAAGCAGAAAACCAGTAAACACTCTGGAGGACAAGATCTAAAACTCCCTCAGAGTCACCTCTCTCGTGGCAGCTCCTCACAACCAACCAGCCAGCAAGCCACAGCTTACCAGCCTGTGATCACAGAGCCTCCTCTCTGTCAGATCTGCCCTTCCCACAAGCAACACAAAGAGAAAGGGAAGAAAAGACAGCAGAGATATCAATACAGAGGCTGTTTTTATAGTCACATTTGGGCCCAGAGCAGCAGAGCAATTTTGAAGCAAATCCCCTGATCTTCCCCACTTACTGCAGGCCGGTGTGAGAGCTTGATTTGGGGAGAGTGAATTGGGCTCCATGCAGAGGAAAGGAAACCAGTTGCTCTTGTGCAGGTGCAGAGTAAGTGCTCTCCACCCCTGATGGGTGCTTGGCCATTTCCACAGCCTCTAACCACAGGCCTGGTGGAGATGTTTGGCCTAGGGCACCACACTAAATACTTTAAACAGGATTATGCCAGATTCAGCATAAGAAAAAGCAAAATAATTTTCAAGATGTGCAGAGCACTTTCACGTGCACGGTTCAGCACTGCTGGCAGTCTGCACAACCTGGGTCCTGTGCACCAAGGCATTTATTTGTTACTGCTCTCCATTAATTAGGTACAACACACCTCAACACGACTGAGTGCCAGGATACAGCATCTCTCTAATGAAGGGTACTGCAGAGGCAAAGAGCCTTTGGAGATAACCCAAAATAGTAATTAGTTAGTACTCAATTGATCAGAACAAGAATGAAATAAACAGCATGGCTGCTGGCAGCATGATAGGCATTATGAAAAGCACCTTAGTTATTAAACAATCAAGTAGCACTTAGCTAAGGAGCTCGCAGCACCAGATAAGAGACTGAATAACTAAAGAGGAAAAGGCACAGGAAGCAGGCAAATGCTATTATCTTGTCAGATCTCTGAGATTTTCTGGAGATAAGTTAGAAAATGTTCTCCATTACCCTGTCAAAAAAAAAATAGTAAATACTCTGGCTGTACACTGTGCTATGTGACTCTGCACATCAGAAAATAAAACCAGTCAGGAAATGCATGCACAATGGAAAGTTGTTTTAATCATAAATCAGACAATGACATACATATAACACTACAATTTACACACAGAAAATAGAACTTGATTATCAACCCCTCTATTTATGAAAGTTAACTTTAAATTAGCACTGCAATAATCTACTATCAAGAAAAATTTGGAGTAGAATTGGAGACATTCCCTAAAGACTTAAGGTATTTTGGTATTTTAATGTGACTAATAAGCAGATTTCTACATGATTTTTATTCTCAGAAGACTACATTCAGAAGCAACTGGATCTGTGTTTCAACTAATTCAAGGTAAAATGATGAAAATTTGAGGCTAACAAATAGACCAGCTGACTTTGTCTGGTCAAAGCTGTTTCAAGGCGTGATCTTGAGAAAGGATAAGCACCTCAGAAACAGCTGATATTGCCACTTCTGAGGAATTCAAGACTATAAGAATTCTGTAGATAAAGGTTTTTATAAGGCCTGCACTTCTCAGGCCTTAACACAATGCATTAACTTTTGTGAAGGTTCAGCCTGGCAGAGTTTGCCTGGTTCTGCTCTCATAGCTACATCCAAAAAGGAGGAAGTGGTACTGCTGAGTGATTGTCAGACTGGGTAATCCATGGATTTAACCATGCCAGGGCATGCTGATCTTAAAACACATTGCTGGGGTAAAAACTCCCACCCTGTGCTGGCAGTGGTCATGGATATCCTTCAGAGCAGAGAAGAGATTTGCCAACACATTTTTTCCTGCAGCAATAGTATTTGCACCAAAGTGTCACGCCCAGCTCCCAGAACAGAACCACTATTATCTCTGATATTGGGGCACAAGTATGGAAGGTAACAAAAAGCCATTAACACTAAAACACATCAGAAAAGCAGGTGGGAAAATGCAGGATAAATCGACAAAGGATTAGTCATAAAAAAGGCTTGAAAGCTTTTCTTGACATCTTCTATGAGGAAAAAAAGTACAAAGAAATTGTTCAGAAATATGACAATGTCCACTTAACTTCAAGAGACTTGCTAGCTTAAAAGCTACCCACCATGAAAATGAAAATATTGTAATACTGTAATACCAGTAAGGCAAAAAAGATGCAGACAAAGCACCTCTGAAATCAATATCAAAGATATGCTTTACAGCAAAAGCAGACAAACTAGTTAGTCCATGCAGAGCTGTAACCTCACAAAGAAATGAAAATCAACTGGCATAATATCATTTGCTTGTGTCATCTACACAACTGATTATTTTCACACCTCTCTGTCCCAAATACTCCTCAGCCTCACTTTGCCTTGTACTGCTCCTTGTTGGATATTCATCATCTGAACCACTCAAGTATCAACCAACTTAAAAAAAAAACATTTGCAATTTCAGCACAAGTCAACACATGCCAAACTGAAACCAATCCCGAAGAATTTTAAAATATCATTTTTTCCTTCTCTGCACAATTCTTGAATATCATATAAGTTTATATATTCACATGGTGTTTTATCAATATGGTATATGTAACCTGCTGTCCCAAATTGCCTGAATACAGAAGGAGACAAGAAGAACCAACATGACAGAAAACAGAGAATGACAGTCAGAACATGTTGAATGAGGAGTGATTACTGGCACACTCAACTGAGAAGGAAAGGTTTCTGGCATGACTACATTTTGAGAAAAAAACATGGAAATGGCAGGAGAGGGATGAGCAGAGAACTATGTACAACAAACAGAGCACAGGAATGACAAAAGCCACACACATCTGAACCACAGAAAAATAACAGTGAGGGGAGATAATTTGCAAAAGTTTGCTCCGTAGGGTGGAGTTTAGGGTAAGGTTCAGTTTGCATTTCAGCAATAAAATATACATTTGAAAAATGTTTTTATCAGTGAGGAGTAGGTTAGGCAAGTGGGAAAACACAGAATACAGTTGACACAGCTGAACTGTAAACACAAAGCTAGGGAAAACACAATCCAAGATAAGCTGAAAATAAAAACAAAGAATTGCTATTTCAGTCAGAATTTCATTTTCATATTGAATTCATCCAAAACTGCCATTTTCAATGTAACTGAAATTGTCACAAAATTTCCCATCTGCCTCACAGGAAGGCTGAAAACTCTTGAAGACTTGCTGCATCACTGTAGAAAAAGTTTGCTGCAAAGAGCATGGCTTTTTTTTTTTCAAGAGCAGAAAGTATTTGGTAGAAAAGAGAGAGAGTGGGAATCATTTGAGATTGTACAAATGCATCAGCTGGGGCCTTGAGTGATTCTGTTTGATGAGTCATGGGGTTGAGTAGGACAGACTTTAGTAGCAGTGCTTTGGATTGGCTAGAAGGAGGGAATGCACATGGCAGAAAGAGAGAGAAAGGAAAAATTACAGTGAATAAGCCAACACATAATCAACATAGTCAAAAGGGCCTGTGGTAAATATATTTTCAATTCCTGGTATAGATTTAAATGCATATTGTCTCTTAAATACATTCTGAATTATTAATATCAGACAGAAGAATGAAAACATTCAGAATGATGTATTCAATGTGTTTTCCCATCCATTTTACACTAATGGCACAATTGATATAAGTCAATATGAAAATCAATGCTGAATGTTTGGCACAGTACAGAGCTACATGGCAGAATCTACTGAGAACTAACACATTCCAAAAATTAAGAACATGAGAGGAAATAAATACAAATTATATGTAAGTAAATTACATAAGGCTTTATGATTTCAATGATGAAAAAGAGTACCAGCTGTTAAAATTAAAGAAGCCCTTAGCAGGACAGAACAGTTAAACATTATCAGTGGACAAAACTGTAAATTCACATTTTTAATCACACAGTAATTTCCTAGTGTCCTCAGGAACAGTCCCACATCCTTAAAACTTGGAGTTCTTTAAACAGTGAAGAAAAGAAAAGCAGAGGTGTAAGCATAGAAAGAGGAAAGAAAAGGCAAATGCACAAGGAAAAGGATAGATATAGTTACTGAATGGGAAGTTGCTCTGCCTTTCCTTTAATACCCAAGTAGCATTTGTATGTTGGGGTAGATTGGGAAGGAACTAAAAATTCCATCTTTTTTACAGAAGTTAAAGAAGTCTTTGTGTCTTCATTGTGCTGAGCTGGTCTACCCGTGGACTGAAGAGCATCTGTTTTGTGGATGAACAAACAGGACTTCGAGGACAAGGACTAAAAGAAATTTCTGTTAAAATGTAATTATATGAGGAAAAAATGAGTCTGTAAGTGGTGTCAGTGAGTTCAATGTTCACTGCTGTGACTCCTGATGAGATTTAGTTGACTTACTAAGTTTTCTTGTTTTTACCACTAAAAATCTGCCTGAGATCTGAACATCAAGTTGAGATGTTTATGGTCCATGTGTCATCATCTACAATGAAGAGTCTACATTTGGAACTTAATTAATCCAGCCAGGTCAGAAAACAGCTCATCCCTTCCCAGGGATGTGATGGCTCTGCAATGCTAACTGGTGTAAAGAATAGCACATATTTATTTTTCCACAAGAGTCAGCAGAAAAACTGAAAATACACAGGACATAGATCTGCTGTCATTTCTTGCAGTCACTTCTCTGACCTCATGCATTTTTTAAAATAACAAGTATTTTCTTTTCACTTGCCACAGCATTTGCTGTCATTACTCAAGGGGTGTTTTGTCAGAAAGAGCACACCAGATCCTTGTAAAATTATTGGCATTCTCAGACTGCATCTTGCAGCATCCTGCTTTTTCTGAGTTCTGTTCGTTTAGAAGTACAAGTAATTCTTCTAAGTAAAGGCTGATTCCATTTTTCAACATTCATAAGCTGATCTCTTTCACTTTGCTTACACAATAATATGCATATTCAAATATCTACAGGCTGTGGTGAGGAGGTGATTAATGTTTTATTTCTTGTCTAGTCCTTCCCATTCCTGTCTCCCAGTTGTGTGATATTTGGGCAGAAATACTTATGGGAAGGCTTCTCTCACCTCTATAGGTTAACTGCTGATTAGGAGACGAGCTAGAGATATATTACATATAGAACTTCAAGTTTGATCTGGGCTTATGGATAATAACCACACTTTGCTCTTGCTGCTACTGGAAGAGAGTGATATGAGCAGAGCTACCTCATGCCAAATTGCTGCAGACTGGCATCCTTAATTTTCAGAGGTAGGGAAAACTGCCACCTCATTAAGAAGAACACTGTGTTATTAGTTTATTGGCATGCTACCAGTGCTGGAAAATGCAGCATGCCTGTCCTTGTGGCTAAAGGCAAAAACCTGGAGAAGCTTATAGAAAATTATTTCTTTGGATGAGAAGTAGAGAAATAGTGGCTTTAAAGAGACTTGTCACAGCAACTAAAAGTATAGAACTTACTACTGGTGAATATATCCTTCCATTCCAGAATATTGTCCTAATCGGCGCGTTTTCATCCACTTCAATTATTTTAAAGACCCGTGAATTTGAGACAGCTGATTGACATTCCAGCCTGAAAAACTCCACAATCCAACAAAGGAGATGATATCACAAGCAGGTCAAAGTGCACTCCTATCATAATACAGATTCCTCCCCATTTTCCCCATCTTCTACATTCTAGTGACACATGGGAATAAGATTAATAGAAAGGAAAAGCAGCTTTCACTCTGAACAGTCTTTCTGAACATCAGCATTTCCAGCATTTCAATACTTATTTGCCACAGCAGGGAGCTAATCCTTTAAAAAACCCCAACCCAATCAGCCAATCCACCAACTGAACTGAAAGAATAATGACTTCTTTGAAGTTTTCTTTCATTACACTGGGAAAGTTCAGATGCTCTTGCTGGGACAGTTCAGATGTCCCAACCCACACTAATTACCAGACAAGTCTTTCCCGTTCATTTTCATTGTAGAATGCCAGAAGCCAAGGAAGGTAGGCCCATAATGAGGCCACTGCTCAGGTATTAGTCTCTAGCCAAGAGCTAATTCTCCATCTGAAAAACTTTGCTTTCCGGCTTCTGAAACTGCTCTTTCATTCCTAGCATGGTTTAATTGACATGTAAACTATCATACATCTTGTTTTCCCTTCACATGAAAGATTACTTGCAAGTGGAATGTATCTAAAATGAATGGCTCTGCTCCATCATTGTACACTGCCCTTTACAGGAAAAACAACTAATGGGAGAGATGCATTGTTCTGGTTGGGATTTACAACCTCACATTGTCTAATTATTCACAATGCATTATCCATCATACCACAAACCTTTTCACAAGACTTGCAAAAAATATTTATTCCAGTTAAGGAACAAAACCTAAAACAGAGCTATCAAAAGTATGTACAACCTGCAATCCTTTATTAATTTTTTAGAGTATCAAACCTGCTGAAGTACACTTTTTTTTAGGGTTTTTTTTTTGAGCAATGAAACTTCTCAAAATTAATATGAACAGATAGTGAGGCAAATTAAGTGTTGACTGAAATGATAAAATGCTTCTAATCTCCATACTAAGGAATTATTTTAATATCTTTCAGGTTGAAAAATCCTAATCTGCTTTAATTGGCCATTAACAACTATAATGTAGTTGTAGAATTACACTGGTAATGAGTAAAAAATATTACCTAAATATTATAAATTGAGTATAAGTAGATTCTGAAATACCAGCTGGGATTAGACGGGTAAAAACTGCTTCCTGATTATAAAGCACTATAGGTCAGAGATTTAATACAGAAAAGGTAAATAATGAATGATAGTGTTAACATTATTAAGTGTTTGGGGTTATGAGGAAATAATCTAGTTTGTGCCTGACTATTTTCCAGTACAGTGATATCCATGTTCCAACCTCAACTGGTCAGTGAATGGCTTTCCTGTTAGTAGTCTTGACATTGCAGAGAGATTATGGGGTTTAGAACTGATATTAAACTCCACTGTCCCACTCTTGATTCTATATGGCAATGGGATGACATCTTTGCATCTGCACATGAGACACAATCCTCACAGAGCCTCATGGGCTCTTTGTCACACCAACCAGCGTGGTGAGGATGGCTTGGACACCACTGTGAGGGCAATGGGATCACCTGCAACTCCCTGGTGGTGACTCAGTGGCCAAGAGCACAAGGTTTCTTGAAGTTTTCAATTCCTGGGTGACAAAAATATGATAATCATGACTGCTCCTATAGAACAAAACCTTCCAGTGAAGAATACAGTAAATACATCAACCTTGATTTATCTTCCTGTGCTGGACCCCTGCAGTAGGTCTCCAATAAACACTGCATCAATAAAAGCTCTTTTTATTGCGTGGGTAAGAAAAATAAAAACTGCAGTGCCAGAAGATACACATAGTGCCTCTATAGCCAGCCCTGAGTGCAAGTTTCCTACCAATCCCACCTGAAATATTAAGCACTTGAACCACCCAGATTCAGAGGAATAAATTCTGAGTTTCTTATGTTTAAATAGATTTCTGATCCCACATGTTAACTAAGACATTCTTTGGGAAGTTTAGTTCTCCAAACCAGGCACACAGGATGGCTTTTCTCAGTCAGCTTGTGAAACTGATGCTGTTTAAACTGAACCACAATTTACATCCCTGCTCAACAGTACTGATAAGTAGGAGTACAAAGTGATTAGACCATCACCAACAGAGTATATTTAAGCAATTTCCACGTGATGAAAAGAACCATCTCCATTCATTTTCATGCTTTTCATTTTTACACCAGAGATTATGATATGCAACGTATTTCCATACGTGCTGCAACAGGATGAGACCACACACACAAAGATAATCAAGAAGAGCAGAAAGTCACTTCAACTTTCCTTTAATCTTTTGTTTGCTAAGATCTGTCATGTTCTCCCCAAAGTACTGTCATTTGTACAGAGCACGCTGTGTTAGAGCTTCAATCATTCTACCCAAATATGAGAAGTCTGGAAGCAGCCATAATGTAACTGGTGTCAGATCACCACAGCTCACATGTTTCCAGGAGCCTGACATCTCCAAATAAAAAGGACAGCTCTTTATTGCATTTTTTGGAAGTGTGTCCATGTTTCAGACTGAATGATATACATGTCTCAGTATCTGTGGTGATCTGTTTTTCTCTGAAGCATTTGCAAAATATATGAAAACACAATCCACTGTGCAGTTTATTTGCTGCCTCAGAGAAGTCTGAGCCAGTCCATTGAAATTCTGTAGAGTTTGCCTGACTCGCTTGACACCCCAAGCACAAAGGAAAAGGCACCATCAATAATCTACTGCACAAAAAGCTGGCTACAAATACCTTCTAAATGATAGATTAAAATCACATCTCTGTAGGGACAAAGTTCATATCTGTACAGGTTACTAGCACAGATTTATCAGCCTAGAAATTCACTTTGAGCAGAGGAATAATTGGTGGGTCAACTCAGTTGGCTTGTAGGATCACACCAAGAGGGTGAGCTCCACGTGATGATATAGACAGGTTTTTGTGGGTTTATCTTTGGAAGAGTGTTTCCTAGGCCCAACCACATTTTTAATAGCTATTACCACTTATCTAGGATAAGAAACCCCAATGCAACCTGCATTCAAGTTAGTGGGCTGCTTTGGGAAGCATGGTAGACTGAATAAAACTCTGACACGTTAGTTCCATATCACAGCATGGAAAGAGTTAGAGGCCTAATTCTCCTCAGAAATCAACAAAGAATGTATATAGTGTGTGTATGGGGGATAGAAGCTTGTATATTTGTATGTCTCCATTTTTATTCCAACTTCTAATTATTTATTTAAACAGCAACACAGAGGTGCACACACAACAAGAGATATTTCTGCAGTTCCTGTAATAAAGCCAGCCAGAAATAATGGAGCAGCTGGATGCTTGCAGTACAAACCTGTTTTAAGTGGAAAATAACTCTGTGCATCAAAATAAATGTGAGGTCAAATAAAAGGGGTAGATTAAAACTCATTCCAGAGCCAAACTCCTACTTACACTTTCTGAGCGTAATCCAAAGCTTTGATTCTGCATACATGCATAAGTTTAACATTGAGCTAGGAGGAGTGAAATTTCTTGTAAAAATTAAATTATACATGTGCACTTGGAGACTCAGATTCTCATACACTCTGTTTACTCAAAAGGATAAAAGAGCCAGAAAAACATGCTAGACCGAAGAGAAACAAAGAGCAGATTCCTCCTGGAAGATCTACAGCAGCTGCCTACATTAGAATCAGATTGGCTTTGGCTGTTCAATATTTAGACTCTTCTGTAGCACTTATCCAACCTGGACTACAACTTGACTAATTATGTGTGAAAGGCTTCCATTGAATCACATAGAAACAGTTGAAACAGTCCTTAAATATTTATAAGTAAAGAAACTTACAGACACCAGTAAGAGTTCCTTAAAAACAAAACAGAGTCTTCCATAAAATAGTAAAAATCTTTGTATTTCCTGAAAATACAAGGATTGAGGATACTTGACATCTTGCAGAATCATGCCCTATTGCAATTTTATTGAAAGGTTTGACACTTTTTCCACAGCTGGTAAAAAAAAAAAAGAAAAAAGCTTTCTTTCATATTTGATCAATAGAAGTTTTTTTATTAATGTTTGAAATACTTAAATTATTAGTGATATGGTCATAGGAATCTTACACAAATCATTATCTCCTGGGAGAACCCTAAAGAAAAATCTTCAAGGGGTAAAGAATATTTATATTTCTCTTTCTAGCAAATTTCAGCTGCTCATACTTTATGGAGGAACTCTGTAAATGAAAGGCTTTCCTGCCATAGTCAAAACCTTCAGCACGTATTTTTCTCAGCTTCACTTTTAATTTATTGAGAAGGCAAAGTTTGGACTGAAGCTGACTTGCAGTGAAGGCAGCGTGGGTTGAGGAGTTAATGCCACGTTTAATGCATCCCTGCAGGTAGATATATTCTTTAGGACACTAGGCAATATCCTCTCTGGGACTTTCAGCAGCTTCTATGTCTCCCTCTATCTTAGTTCTCACACCTAAAAAATGTCAATGTGAGAATATCTGTGCTCTGCTGCAGAGCGCGTTCCGATTTTAAGGGTGAAAGGTGGAAATTAATGTGAGCTTCAGTCCTCAAACCATGACAATAAAAATACAAAATTACGTCTGATAGTCTGAAGAAGTACCAAAGTAGTGCTAAAATAAGCACGACAACTTTTGGCTTTTGTGTGTATTCGTGCAGTGCCATTAGAATCATTGAAGCTGCACAGATAGAGAATGTGGAAGGGTTTTATTCACAAATTACACGGCTGGGGTTTTTTCCTTAAAAGCAGTTCTAGTGGAAACAAAATTAAGGAAAATGACAAATTATTTCCCTCATCATGGCAGTATCAAATAGAGATTTATGTCTTTATTCTTTAGGGATTTCTATGACTGCATGAAACTATGAAAACTATATCCAAGGTAACAAAATACAGAAAAATATACAAAATAACTTCTACCACTCAATCAAAACAAATGTAACCTAGGGGGAAAAAACATGAAAAATCTTTAGACCAGAAATTGCCATCATTTCACCTTTGGATCACAATAAATACTTAATTCTCTCATTTCTTCAAAGTATACAATAAATGCCTCCATTTATCTACAATGTGGCCTGTCCAAACCAGCCTGGCAAACCACTAGGAGCTGGAACCATCTGTGGTGGGACCTGGGTGTTATTTTACTGACTGTGGCTGCACCCATGGGCAGTTCTGTCGGGTTTATTTCATGCACACAATATACAAGAGTATCTCTAAGGCAACAGAGAGCTCCTGAGCAGGGACCAAAAGGCTTTATAAAGAGATGTTCTGAGAACAGCCAGCTCAAGAAAATGCTTTACTCTGAGGTTTATTGCAAAGAAACTCTACCATTACAATCATTAACAGCCTGCTGTAGACTCAAGTAGGGGCTTATTTGTATGATTTAGGCTTTACTTTTAAAGTGTGTGACTTCTGAAAATGCACACAATAAATTAATTTCAACACAAGACAGGGCCTGAATATATCAGTGGTGACCAGAGGGAATTGTGTTTATCACTTGCCCACATTTCAGACACCTGTTTTTGTGACTGCTGCACCTCGAGAGGGTAAAAAGCAAGCCTCAGTCTTGAAACTAAAGGTCCTGTTTAAAGGATTGACTGACTTAATAAAGACAAAATTTGGATAAGAACCAGTGCAAGCTTGCCTACAGATAAACGCATTTCTGGCCGGGTAGGTTCCCTTTTCAAGAGTTATTTATGTGTGGTGTGGTAACAATTATTGAAATTCTGAGCAAAATCTTGCCTGTGCAGTTGGATCTGGCTCTGCAAGGCTGATTGCTTCATCCACTGCTGTTCTCTGTATTCCCATAGCCCAGTATTTTGCTACTACAGTGATGGGCTAGCTAATTGTAAAATCTTAATTGTGGACTGATAACTTTGAAAACCCTAATTTCTTTCAGAAAAGAAACATAAATCACCAAGAAATGAAATAACTGCTTTCAGATCAAAATACTAAACCTAAAAATGTCTATTAGGAGCCATAGTAAACTGTTTCAGTGTACTTTGAAGTGGAAATTGAGAGAATTTTATGAAATTCTGCAAATCTTGAGTTACACTTGGAATGCATTTCCGCTGGGTTATCAGAACTGAGCAGCTACTCTATGAACAGTAATAGGTACAGATAAAGAAAAGCAATAAAATTATTACCACTGTGTGGAAATTATGAAAATGTTATATTAAAAGTGCTCATCTGGAAAAAAAACCCTGCTGCATACATTTCAGCAGTGTTATAGGCTTTCCTGCAGGCCTGCATAGGAGGACTTCACACAGATCATGAACTTGCTTGTGCTTTTGTTGTTGCATCCTTAAGAGAATAATATTTCCTTTCCCAGTCCTGTATCAGTCAACATCTTGACTTGTATGCAAAGGGAATAAAAACTGCAAGACAAGTTTTAACTCTACTCCTGTGCTTTTTTGAGCCCAAACCTCCCTCCAGTGACAGCTATCAATTTGCTGCAGGTCCAGCTGAGGTACTAAAGGAGCTCCAGATCTACCATTAGCCCTGACCCTCCTGCCCTGCAAGGACAGTGGGAAAATCTCAACACAATGTTGTGTCTTTCTGTTCCCCAGCTTAAAAAAATCCTCCCCTGTAAATGCAGATATATATATATATACACACATACAGGGCTGCCTGAGGCTTTCAAGGAAGATGCCTTGCATCAGGCTTTCAGAAGGCTCAGAACTCCTGCATCCTTTGTTGCCTCTCTCCTGATCTCTAGGATAAACTATAGAGCTACATTAAATTTTAGTCACTAACACTTAATCCTGGAACCTAGGAGAAAAACAGCGCCCTATTTTTAGTTGAAACTTATTTCTAGTGGTAAAAACTTGGGTGGTGTTCATAAATTCCTAGAAGAGAAAGCCCAGCTAAAGAGAAGTGTTAACAGCAGCCAAGGCTGCTGTCTATCAAGGTATTAGAGCATAAAGCAACCCAGTAAAACTTTGTCATCCAATGTACTGGTGGAGCTGCAGGGCAAACAGCCTTCAAAGAACATATTGCACTGCCTGGGAAACCCCAAATCTAATTTAACAATAAAAAACAAATAGAGTTCAACGGAAGTTACTCAAAAATCAATGGAATTGAATCTTATCAGTTAGGGGGTTTTTGAGCATATTAGAGAACTCCGGTTAGGGTATCTCGTTGCCTGTTGTTTTATATTTGATTTTGCTAAAGGACATGAGACTCTATTTCATTCTTTAACAAGACACCAGTCTTGGTCTTTGTTCACTTGAGTGCAGAGGCTGCAGACATGGTCTGCTTCCACTGAGGGGATTGGAAGGGGAAAATGTTTACACTTCCCTGCTCCACACCCACATGCCAGCAAACAAAACACATTTACTAACATCAGCAGAGATTCAATTACAGAATTAATCCTTTCAAGCAGGTGGTTTCTGGTGAATCCGGTGCCAGAAACAGGCTCCATGTCAGGTAAATCCAACTTCTACTGCCAAGGAGTTAATCAAATAGTTATTATAACTTATTACTGGTTTAATTTGAGGCCTGTAAAGCACTGTAAACATTTCTGAGTTATTCAGAAGTAGTTCATCAATTATCTATGTCCAGATACCAGGGCAGATAGATAAATAGATTATTTTACAATTTAACACATTAATTAATGCATGTGTGTCTGTGTCTGCACACACTGTTCAGAAATTTATCAGCAAGTCTGTTTCTTACATCATTTTGCATCTTTTTCACCAGCAAAAAATGTCAAGGAATCCTTAAATACATATGTAGACTGTCACATAAACTGCAGTAACTCTTTCTAACAGCTTTAAATCACGAAGTAAAAAATAAGGCTGTAATATTAATGTTCACTGGCGCTGGTTACACATCATTGTACAGACAAAGGAGCTGTCAAAGGGGATCAAGAAACTCTGGCCTTTTAAATGCTTTCACTGAGGGTGGCTAAGTTTCAGAGAAAGGGAACCTCCCTTCCAAGTATAATGCACTAAACCAATTATGCCAAACCCAGCAGGTGATTAGCTTATGCCCTGAAGCATGAGATTTGATTATTCTTATCTTGGTTTGCATACTGGAGCTACAAATATTATTAACGGTCATAAAATCATCTAGCTTTAAAAAAATACTTTTTTTTTTTAAATCTAGTCTGAAATTTTGATTTGATGACCTGTTTGTGCAGCAAATTCCAAATGCTCCTTGTGTCCAACTGAATGCCTTCGCTGTCACGTGGTCACCTGTATTCACTGCTATCACAGGACACGAGGACAAAACCTGACCACTTTGTGTGCACTTTGCCCTTGGAGAGCAGGAGGTGTGAGCCACAGCTGTGCCCTGGGTAAGAAGACTCCATACAGATCTGGATGAATTACAGAGCATGTCATTGTCCTTCAGATCTTTCTAAAGGGAAGCAATGAAAAAGGTTCTTCACTGAAGCACTACGGACAGCGAGGCAGGGTTTTTCGTTATTAGGTCATTATTTAATGGGAACATAACACTGCCAGAACTACTGAAAAGTGATCCAAAGACCACTGACACACCAAGGGGGAATTTTCCATGGATTTCAATGGACTTTGGGCTAAGCCTGAGATGAGCTTAATCACACTGCCTATTTGGCCTGTAGCTGAAAGAGATGATTCCCAGTCCTGTTTAAATTAGGGTGAACCACCAAGGACTGAGTCATAACCTCTAAAGATCTTTCCCCAGACAACCCACAAACCAGGCTGTGTCTCAGGATCAAGCACTTCCACCAAGGCGTGGCAATTTACAATTACACTGATTGGATTCCAGGTACCATTCTGCTGCCCTGTTACTCCAGCGTGATTTTTTCAAAATCCTCCAGATTTTAATACATCACCCTGCACTGGGAAGCACGTTAGTGCAGAGTCATTTTGTCTTAGCAATAAATAATTTCCTCTGAGACACAAGCAACAGCTCCTGCTTTTTGAAAGCTTGGCTGGGAGAAGGTTCTTGGATAAATAGCCTCACTTAGAAAACATATTTGCAAAAGCCTTTGAGAAAGTGCCATGTGTATGACAGTTTCAAATGGTGCTTTAAGAACACTGTACTCGACCTGACATAAAACTGAAGACTTTTTATTGGAACTTGCAATCCAAATGTCCTTCGGGAAACCAGCTAAATCATAATGAATTGTTTATTTGTGTTTGGTTTCTGAAACAAAAAGAAATCAAAGACTGAATCAATGACCAAAACCATGAAATCAATCACATTAAGAACACACTAAGGAGTGTCTCTCAGCTGGTTTGGGTTGCTTAGTCCATTTCCAACAAGTGTTTAGGATCTGAACTTGCAAACAGAGTGAAAGAGTGCATTTGAAAGACCCAACAGCAAAATTTGTGACTTTAAGGCTGATTCTTTTTGATTTTTCTTTTTTTAAAGACTGTCAAAGAGTACATCTCTCTTTTATTTCAAAGTGGGAAAACTTTAGCTCTTGAAATTTATTAAGATTGAAAAGGTAATGAAGTCTGCAGCTCCTCCATTACTGATCCTAAGGCTGCTACACTATCCAGGAGCACGGCTCAAGTTATATTAACACACAGACAACTTTCCAGGAGACCTTGGAAAGAAAAAGAGCCAGTTGGGTGAATTAACTGGTTCCTTAATGTCGGTTTGTTGCTCTGGCCAAGTTTTTCTATGTGAGTTCATTTAAGGATTCCACTCCCTGAGTTCAAGGTGTCGATGTCACCAAGACCCAAATACCTCTTGTCACCTGCATTCCCTGGCCCTGTGTCAGCCAGGAAGGGATCTCACACTGAGCACTATTACAGGACCATAATGCTGCCCTATTCTCGATTTGCAAGTCAAACTAATTGAATTATCAGTTACACTTATTTTTCAATGGTATAATAAGGGAGAAATTTCAGGATGCAAAAAAGGGGAAATGCACTGTTGAAACAAACTTTTGTTCTGTGTCTTCTCAAAGAAGGAACTCGAAAACTAATTTAATTTGCCATTTATATCTGGCAGCATAATTTCTAAAATATTGAATTTTATTAATTTAATCCAAATGTGAAATTGGGAAGCATGTCCACTCACTGAGGCCCTAGCAGCTCATAAATTGGGGTTTTCTTATTTCTCTTATCAAGTAAAAGAAAGCCAAACCTCTCTATGAATACTGAAATTTCTTAGCTACTCCACTCCCAACAACATCTCAGCTAAACTCAACTCCTAATTTAGAATTTGAAATAGCTATTTGTATATATATGTTTATATATACATCCTAAAAATTCATGTATGTATGTGTATACATACACCTACTCCCTACATACATACTCTGTGAGTAGGCACCTGCCTTGGCAATCTCTTAAGCAGACAGATTGAATACACTCAAATTGCTACAGCTTAATAACTTTGAAGCTCCACATGAATTGATTTTAGTGCTATTATGCTGCCTTATCAGCAAATCCCTGTCAAAGGAAAGGATTTGCGTGTGTGTGTGCCTGCCTCTGAGTGCATGCCTGTAAATAAGGCAATTTTACTACAGGGGCAGTGGAACCTACAAATCTGGCTTTGAGAGTATCATCCTCAGTGCACAGAGGTCAGGTTTTATGGTGGTAGGATAAGAGAAAGAACATCTTATGGACAAGGTGCTGGACTAGGACTTCAGAGGCTCAGGTTCAATTTCTCGCTCTGCCAGAGGCTGCTTCCACGACCCTGGACAACTCAGAGTTAAGTAAATATTCAAGTCACCTTTTGTCTGAAGGGCAGCATTGCCTTTCCCTCCTCCTTTGTACGTGCACATAGATTACACACACTTTGCACCAGCTCCTGGGAGGTGGTTTGCAGGGAAGGGTAATCTCTGAGGTTTTTTACTCTGGGTAAATACATCTTACACAGCTCAGCCTTGCACCTATGAATTGCAGAGGCACACAAATACTTAAATAATTATACTTTATGAGGAGTAGAGTCATCATATCACATTTCAGCTCTCAGTATTCTAAGAGAATACACATTAATGCCATAAAAAGTAGGGGATTACTAAGAGGGGAAAAAAAAAAGGGGGGGATAGTAGTTGAGCAAAGGATAATTAGCAGGATCTGTATTCCTTCCAGGTATTACACTACACCACTAAGAATACAAATGGAAGGGTCACATATGCAAACATTGTATTTACATTATTACAGCAAAGGGAGATCCAAAGTTACAGTTGTCACTGACAATCATAATTTTTTTCATAATATCCTATCTATGAGCCACAGAATATTTTTCTAACAACAAACCAGGAAAAAGATGGCTAGATTAGAATTTGGATGTAATAAATTAGGAGTAATTCTATATTAAAAAAATATATTTGGGAGACAGATCAGCACACCAAACATAGCTTCAACTTTCAAATGTTATTTTTATGCATGAGCACTGTTTAACAAGTTATCTTTTTTTTCCATTTTATCGATTTGAGCTTGACATGGCCAAGAGCTGGGCAAGCGGCTCCCTCTGGTGCTGAACCAACGAGGCTCTCCAGGTTTTACAGACCTTGCTGTCTGCACTTCAGTTTGGAATCTGATTGTTCAAACTCAGAATTAAGAAAGACTGCCTTTGATAGTCTGCAAAATTATTTATTTTCGTACCTAGCCTTGGGTAAACAGTGAAATTGTCTTCAGAGAGACAGCTCTGAAAGCACCACGCTGCTCGCTAAGGAATCATCTTGTGATATATCCAAACCCAGCACTACCCACTGCTCTAAGAACCAGCTTGAATATTTGAAATATCAAATATTTTCTGAATTAAACTGAGACAGCAGCTCAAGTACATTATCAGCCAAATGTCAAGTAGTTTGCTGCACTAACATCAATTTTTGTGCAGAATTTTCTGTGCTTAGAATTACACAATTTGGTGTTCACGCATTTTTTAGTTCCACTAGAATTTTCACTCTGTGAAACTAAGCCACTGTAGTACTGCAGTTAGTATTTCTCTGAATTTCTGACCCTCTGAATTTTCTGCCCAATAGCTGGCATCACAGATGTTATCACTGTTCTATGGTAGCTAAAGCTGTGTCACCATTTTCATTACGTTTTCCTTATTATTCAGAGCTATTTTTAAAATTTGAAAAAGTTACACATATAAATTTATGCCTAGAAAGTTATAATTCTCAGGAAAATATGAGAATTATATATCCAAGGAGAAAATGAAATTTTAACTACTTTTTAACAAAGTATTAAAAAACATAACTGGATTCTAACACGTCACAAACGTGGATTGTTTTCGCAAATATAATCTAGGCTTAGAATAAAAATATTTTGTTTAAGAAACAGTCATTTTATGAATAGCCAGACCCACATACATAGGGGTATTTTGAAAGGCTTCGTTATTTTGGAAGAAACATGCTTGGAAAGAATTAAATAGTGCTGCTTCACAAGAGCTGAACAGCATCCATCAGGGTCCAACACAATTTCCCCACTCTGCTCATTTTCAAAGATCATTACAAAGGGCAGGCTCTCAAGAGGGGATCATTCCTTGCACTGCAGGTGTCTGAGCCACTAAAAGATGCCAAATGAAGACAGACCTATAGCTCTCCCACTAATAGGAGGCTTAATATTTTCTTGTTTCATCTGCCAGGGCCTTTATACAAATTCTCCCAACTTCTGAACTATGCAGTGTTGTACATAAAGATTTGAAGAGGCAGCACTGTATTTTTTTCCATCTGCAGTGAGCTTTCCAAGCACTCATTAATCCTCCCAGCATCTCAGGGTAGCAGTTCAATTTATAGATGGGAAAACAAAATAGATTGAATGCTGGAATTCATTTTAATGTAAGTGCCAAGCAAAGGAATGAGAGTGAAAGTGCTCCCTGTGTTTCTTCCTTGTGGACATGCAGCAGCTGAAGCCTTGGACATGGGGCTGCTGCAGAAATCTGGCACACCATCATTGCTGCATCTCAGCCCCAGCAAGTGGGTGAAAAATGGAAAGCAAAGCCTCTATATCCTCCTGGTGAAATGGGTATGTAAAGGGGGGAAAAGGAAAAATAGGGAAAAAATGACCAAAAAATGGAGACAAGAATGATGGTGATGTTGCTAAACAGTTAAAAAGGAAAACTGTAAAGCTGTGGCAGCCTTTAAGGTCTTCATTAAGGTTCCACACAAGAAAATTTACGTTTGGGTAGTGATCTTGCTCCTCGTTATTGTAGCAAACTTACTAAAATATAGAAAGTGTCAAGTTTGGCCTCAGCAACAAGCTTCAAAAACATCAAGAGTTGCAAGAGTGCAAAATGATGGATGTGAACAAAGAGCAATGAAGTCACTAGGGTTTGCATACTCTAAAAATTGCTCTGCTCTTAAATGTTAGTTGCAGCATATGTTCCAAAACAACAGAAAACCTCTTTTTCTTAAATATCCTCTTTAAAGTAATGTTTGTAGTTTAGCACTGGTCAATCTGTGCTAAGGCTTTCACTTGCCAAGTGGTATTTGTCCCTGCATAGGCTAAAATGTGCCAAACATAGGCTAAAAGTCAACCTCCATTTTTATATTTGGATTTTTTTGAGAAAAAGCAAATTAAATAGCAGAGAAAAGTAGTGTTAACCGTGCATTTCCCATTAATTCATTAGAGACACAAAAATTGACAAAGTCATTGAGTGATTAAATGAATTCTATTTCTCCACACACTCTTGCAGCATCTTTTGTTGTACCTATTAACTCCAATAACAGTGCTGAAATCTCTAGGTCATCACACTGAAATCTGAATCAAACCACACATCGTTTCCGTTGTATTTTTGCATTATCATAAAGCATAGTGCACGTATATATCTATATATAATTACTTCTGCTTTAACTGAGCCTACCAAAGACGAGAAAAGTTCTCAAATCTTTGATGATTTCCTTTTCAGAAGTGTCTCCAGATGTTATTTCCCTGAGCACGCTGTATTTATCTTTCTGACCACTGTACTTTCACACAATATTCCAGCTCTCCCACAATTTACGACACTTTCCCGTGTTGTGATCACCCAGACTCAGGGAAACTGTGCTAAATCATGTGATAAGAACTCCAAGTGAAGCCTAAATTCCTTGGAACAGAAGAAATATTTCTATTTTCACCACATTCTTGTGCATTGTGTGGCATGAGGAGGTGATGAATCTGGCTGAACTTGCTGGTTGTGCAAGGAACACAAACAATAATTAATAGAACCTCAGAACTTAGCTTATGTATAACTTAGTAACTCTAATTTTCATTTTACTGCAATATAAATTGCTACCTGGCCATGTCTTTCAGTAAAATTTCATCTGCTTTTAATTTTAATTGTCTAATAAATATGTTCAATTGGCACTAGTCCAAATTTTTCCTGAGTTCAGGAGTTTGGGTTGAGTTGTTTTAACAAATTCAAATATGTCTCATCCAGAGGTGATGTTTTACCAAAAATAACAGATAAGACAATTCTGAATAGTTGTTGAGTAAAATAAAAGGCAGGGGTCAAAAACACCTGTAAGTATATCCTAATTTCCTTACGATAAACTTCCACCATACTGAGTGCTGGAAAATAACTTTACAAAATATTAACAAAATTTCTACGTAAAATTTATATTTCAAAATTCAGAAACCCCCTGTGCTGTTTTACAGCAATTGGGATGGAAAGTCTCCCATCCACTTCAGAGGAACGATTCACTCTCCCTCTTTCCTTCCTGTGAATAATAAAGTTCCTCTTGATAGGAAATGGATCAAATCCTAAATAAATAAATAAGCACATCTGGTATTTATTTATCCCAGTCCTTGGAAATGTTATGCTAATTGCAGTTCTGTTACTAAGGCTCTGGAAAACATAGTTGGGTTTATATTATTTTACTGGAATCCACAGATAGAAATGCCTTCTTTCACAGTGTTTCTCCCTCTGTATAGTATATGAAGTTAATAAGCTAATTAACAATATAGCTAACCAGTTCCTACTATTATGCTCAATTTGTAGCAACTTATCCTTACAAAAATTCAATATATCATCTCTTCTGGCATCTTTCTAGCTTCATTCTCACTATTTTCAGTCCCCTCATCTTCCCCATCCTCCTCTCCCTACTGTGCAGGTGACTTGACCAGCCCCTTCTTCCACAGAGAAAACACATCTGAAAACTTCCCCCAAACTACAATCAACACAGACTGTTATGTTGATAAAACTACAAAATTTCAATTTGGAAATATACCATGAGGTAGATGCATGCTCAAAAAATCTACAAAGTCTTCAAATAATTTCATTCTTCTTCCTGACTTTGTAAAAAGTTCTGCAGCCCACAAGACTCGTGCACAGGTATTGCTCTTTCCTAGAAAGTTGCAGAAATCAACCTCGCATCTAGTATCAAAACAACCTGGTCTCTTCCACAACTAAAACTGGTCTCTTGTGAAGCTTTAATCCTATTTATACAAAGCTGTAGCCTTAACTGGATATACAGCAGATTTCTGCAATCACTCCTCTTCCCCACATGGACCTCCCCAGACAGATGTTGAACTTAAAGCTTGGTGCACCAATACATGGAGCCCAGGAGAAATCTCTCCAGCTGTCAGCAGTAGCAAACTCTTATCCTGTGCACTGAGAAGTTTTGATATGAGTGAAACAGAGTTTTCCAACTTTTTACATGAGAAAATCCATGTCTTATGCAAGCCTGAAGTTTCAATCTTTAATCTGATTTTCTAACTCAGCAAGATGTGCACGACCAGGCTTTGTGTGCGCTTCTGCACGTTTCTTAATCAGCTGTTGATGCACTCCAAACTCTCAGAGAAGCATGCAAATTTGCTGACAGTTAAGTGACAGAACAGGTACGAGGAGCTCTGCAAGACTCTGAATGCTTCAGCCAACTTCTCTTAAAAGAAAAATAAATAGAAGAGCAACTGCAGCACACTACTGGGCACAAGAAAGAGAGAAAGCACTTATCAGTGTTTTAACTGGGGAAGGGTTTGACTCTAGTAGACATAAATCTCTGGGAAATCAGCTTTCATCACTTCTGGCATTTCTAAACCATGACAAACACCACATGGGATGGTCACAATTTTAGTGTACTTTACTGAGCTCACCCTGCTGACTCTGATGGGATTGTGGGAGTGTAGAAGTAACAGAACCCAGCCATGTATCCAGCTGGGTGCTCTGCACCTCCTTCCCCTGCAGGTGGAATGCTCATTACAGCATGCATCACACAGCCAGCAGGATACCCAGACGGAAGGGGTCTGACTGGGCAGGTGCCCCAGGGTGTCCCACTGCTCCAGAGAGTGGAGGGGTCATCACCTGGAGGTCTTTGGGTGAGGCCAGGCTGGTGGCCAGCATCTCCACAACCACTAAATGAGCATTTGGCACCCCATACAACTCATGGAACTCATAAAATCACTACCAAAAGTAGTGATTATGCACACTTCTGTTTCTTTCAGTGAAGCTTATTTCTGCCAGGTATCAAACATTTTATTTCTTTATCCATTCACTCTTTTTCCTCAAAAACATTTCCAACTTTTGTAGAAGTTTCGTACCTGTCTGGTGGCTACAACCTGGAATAGACCAACAAAGGCCACAGGTACACTACTTACACTGACTACTGAACCACTGCATAATCTCAGATTACTCACATTTCATAAATAATTAGGATATGGGTAGCTCCTCACTGCTAAAAAGCACTAAGAGATTTCAAGTAAAAATTGAAGTGGGATCAAACTGTGCCATTAGTAACCACATGGACTTGGGTACAATAAATTAATTTCTTCAAAAGATTCTATCTCTGGTTTCCCATTGCAAAATTACAGACTCTCATCCTACAGATTAAAGTACAATAATTCTGTAAACAGTGTTTATCATCTGAAAAAAAATACCCCAAGGCTAATTTAACAGCAAGAACCAAATAGGAAGTGTATGGCTGTAGGTGTAATTTGCCATACACCTTGACCAGCACTAGGATCCAACAGTCACAAGTCACTGTTAACCCACAAACACAAGCATTTGCTTGCAACCCACTGTTGCTTAAGGAATTATCATTATTACAGTGTATGGGGACAAGCACGTTCAAACAGAAAAGCAAACAGGAAAATAAAGAACTTATTGAAGCAATGACCTGTCAGTTCAAGAACTAGATTAGGCTCAAATGCACACACAATAATGAACAGTAACAAGGGATGCAGACAAGCCATCTAGTGAGTCACCAATTCAGTTCTCTAAATGTTCCTGATGCTCAGAGGAAAGACCTTTTAAAAGCTCAAATACAAGTCTGTTCTCATTGAGTGGCTGTTCCTTGGCAAAGAGGGAATGACACCACAGGAAACATTCCTTGACCCTTTCCAGCTTATGGAGATAAACAGCAAACTTTGTAACCCTGATGAATTAACTTTAAATAAGAAACACTGGCATCAAAGTTACCATCTAAATTGCCTGATTGCACAGTCAGAAATTCTTATTGAAAACATCTTTATGTATAGATTCATGAAGGCTATGAAAATTTTTGCTTGAATAAGGAGAGTAGGATTGAACTCAGCATCTCTGAACTATTTCATGGTAATAAAACTCTCCATTCAGAGGAGCTCAGAGAAAGCACTAAAATCTACATACATTTCATGAAATAACTTCTCAGATTTGGTTCCATTAACTTCACTCAAATGCCTACTCAGCAGCCACAAGAAGTTCAATCTTACCAGACTGAACAAAACAAAACTATGGCAACAATTTCTGGCAGACTCAGCATATCTATATAATGGTATTATGCCCAGCAACTATGGCCACAAACCTGTGGTGAACTGAACCAGCACCTGTTCAACCTCTGATTAATATTTTTGCACAGTGAAGGATTTATGGGCAGCTTTAAGTGGGTCTCTAACTGAACACAGTGAGCTACGTAGATGATATACGTAATTACAGATGGTTTTGCATCACCATTTGCAGATCATGCTAAAGACAGTGAAAAGAGAACTCAGGTAAATGCAAACCCTATGGCTTAAAAATTCTGTTAAAACAGCCAAGCTTAAGTCCTTTCCTCGTAGCACATTTTGCTTCACAAGGAGATCACCCTTATTTTATTCCAGCCCTTTCGGTACAGCTTGGCTGTAAATAACGGCTGAAAAAATATGTGTTCATGAAAGCAGAAGGTGGAAATAAAGCAACAGAAAAGGATAACATGAAAGAGGAGCTTCCCTCACAGCACTGCAGGAACATTGCTCTAGTCTGCTGAAGGATTGAACTCCACAGCTCCTGCTTGTTTTTAAGAGGGTTTAAAAAGCTGATGATAGAACCATCAGAATTACAAAAAAAAAAAAAAATCAACAACTTCATTTGCTTGTCTTTTAATCAAAACACGTAATCAGAAGGCCTAAGTACTGATTACCTCCTGCTTTCAGCCCGACTGGAGCAGGCTGTTCTTGGGTTTCACTCCTGGCAGTGCCAGGGAAGGTGTTCCTTGCCACACAGGTACGCTCACACACTGTGCTCACTTCCCAGGCACCTGATCTGATTCCAGAGGAGAGGAGAGCAGCCAGCCACAGCTCAGGCACTCCCTGGGAGCTCCCTAAACGTGAGACCCACAGCAAGAAAGCCGCCCTTTAGTAACAGCACCTTTATTAGCACAAGCACGCTCACAACTATTAATGCAATATTAATTATCGGGACCGGGAGATACCCAGCCAAAGACTAAAAATTGCCTTTGCTGGAACACAATTCATTTCGATGATTTATGGAGTTCTTTATTGTTAGCGTCACAAGAGCTTTTTCAAAACACGAGAAATCATTAAATCCCATAAAACACGGGCTATCGCCGCCGTTAGCTGGTAATTGATATCCCTGCTCGTGCCATTTATATCCCTAAATGGAGCTGATAAAACAAAAATTAGTAAAGCGTGCTGACGGAGAGCAGCCTGCAGCATCCCGGGGGGAGGCAGGGGATCCGTCCCTCCTTCCCAGCGGGAATTTCTCCCCTCTCGCACCCCGGGGAGCCCCGATACGGGCAGAAATCAGGCTCAGCCCTGGGGACCTGCTGGGGAGGGGGAGGGAGCAGGGAGGAGAGTTCATTTGCTTTTAGAGGAGAACCTGATCATTATATACCACCCCACGGCCGCCCTGGTTTTCCCTCAGGGAATTTTAACTACTTCTCTCTCTTTTTTATAGGCAAATCTTAAAA
>VWZV01003266.1:755279-782580 GCA_013397155.1 Irena cyanogastra | reverse complement strand
TTTTTTTTTGGTTTTTTTTTTTTCAGGAACCCTGCCGGGTAGAGAAAGTGCAAGGTAAGAAAGAATTTTAAACAGAGGATTGGTGGTTTTAAGCAGTTACCGAATAACAGCCAAAACATGTGCACAGTCAAGAAACTCCCAGATCCTGAGCAGCCAGGGAGAAGGGATGTATGTTTTAGTGATGGAAATCACGCAAACGCATTAGAAATGACTCGGAAGGACGAGAGAACAGCAGCGAAAATGCAAATAAATCAGCTCAGATTCTACAGAAGAAAAAAAAAAAAAAAAGAAAAGAAAAGCTGCTGATAACCCTGAGCAAAGGCTGCTGCCTCAAAGACAGAAATAGCTCCCTTACCTTATTCCTAATCCTTGTTTGCACCTGCTCTGCAATCATAAATACTTCAAGGTGCTCAACATGGATCTAAATTGATGGCTGAATTTAAGAATTTCTTCATACACTTCATTTACAGATTAAAAGGAGATTTTTAGGATCGTCCTCCTCAGCATCCATTAGCTTCCCAAAGAATTCCCATTTTCTTGTAAAAAATTAAAAAAAAAAATAAAAGACAAAAAAAAATACAGTACGTCTATATACAACTGGGCACTGTAACAGATCCAAAAAGATTCCCGGGAGCGGGAGAATCTGAGAGGTGTCACTACAAACTTGGCAGGCAAAACATATCCTCAGCAGGAAGGAAAGAAAAANGAAAAAAAAAAAAAAAAAAAACACCCTGCAAATCAAAATTCCCAGGGAGATTTTGAAGGAAAAAAAATAAAATAAATAAAAAAACAAAAACAAAACACCGCCAAAAGGCAGGGAGGAAAGGAAAGGCGTGTGAGGAGAGCACAAATGGGATGGCGGGATGTCTCCCAGGCAGCCATCCGTCTGTCTATCCATCCATCCATCCATCCATCCGCCAGCCCGGCCAGAGCCGCCCCCCGCGCCGCCGCTGCGGTGGAGCCGCGCTCCGCTCCCCGCGGCACCTGCGCGCTCACACCGCGCCCGTGCGCGCCCCCGCGGGGCCCGGGAACGCGCAGAGTTCGCCCCGCTCTGCCCGCGTTGGGGCCCCCGCGGGGGCTGGCGCTCCCCGGCCGCAGCTGGAGGCGCTCGGTGCCCCACGCTCCGCTGCTGCTCCCAGCCCTTCCCGTCCGCCTCGGGAAGGTCACACAGACGCTGCTGGGCTCTCACCCCGGAGGGCAAACACTCGCCAGGACCCGAGCTGGCAGGGCACCCAACAGGCCATAGGTGCAGGCACATCCCCTCCCATCTCTCACTTCTCCCTCTCTCCTTTTCCCGTCCTGACCTGGTACAGGTTTCATCTGACACTTTCCAAGACCTTTAATTATTCTATTAATGTGCACCCATAAATCTTCCAGAGCAGCATTTCATTAGGCAAGCAGCAATATACAGTCCAGGGATATAAACATAGGCACCAGGGGCTAGAGAGGGAGCAAATTACCCACTGAAGGCATAGCAAAAGCTAAATCAGAATTGGTCAGTCTTGTTTTCCAGGACTTTTCTAGAGAAGTCATTCTATGATTTTTTACATTTAAAAACAAGCTCCCTGGGAACCACTTGTGTCAGTAGACCACCAGGTTACTAGAGCAAGCCCCAGTTCACAGCACTAGAACAAGCCTCTCCTGTGAGCCCTTTACAAGCTTGCACTCAGAACAGAGAGGAAAAACAAAAAGTTCACAAGCTTCTTAACTACTAGTGGTTTATAGCCATATCGTTTGCATATTTCAGCAAGTGAAAAGCAGGTGTTTGGGGGTTTTTTTCTCCTTGACAAATCGGGAATCACAAAACAGCACCCTGAGTGATGGAGACAAAATATGGGTCCATCCAACTCGAGCAGGAAAGTCCTGGCTCACTTGGGTGATCACACATGTACTCTACAGGCACAGGGATTTACAACTTGTTTTATCCCTCACAAGGTGAATGGAAGAGGTTGTCAGGGATGTGCAAGCAGATGAGTGTGGAAAAACTTCAAGGGGAAGTATGTGATCCAAAACAGGTCTTAAGTATGGGTGCACAGGAGGCAGAGACAAGGAGGGAGGAAGGCAAGAGATGCAGTGAGGTCTTCCTAGGCAAAGTGGAAGGGTGGGAAGAACCAGAGGCAAAGGGTAAACTCTTTAGGGCTCCCTCAACTGGGAAATATGTTCTCATGAAGGACTGTTTCACACATTATTTTCCAGCAAGGAAAATAAAATCACTTCCCAGCAATTGCTTATTGTTGAATTTTGAGGACTGCAGCTGAAGGGCATTAAACTCTCTCAAACCCATTTTGTCCAAGAAGAAAAAAGCCCTCTAAAAATGGAGGGTTAACTTAAGGATGAGTCCAGGAAAGATTCTTCCCAATTCTTGTATGAGACACATGTTTACAGTAAAAGCCAAATACCACACCTGAGAAATCGGTGCAAGTGGAAGAACAGTTTTATTCCTTAATGGCCATGTTGGAAGCAGAGCCATCTGGAAATCCTGTAGAGATTCCAAAGACAGCACCTGTTTGTCAAACATGATGCAGTTTTGAAGTCCTCAGGTAGTCTGACTAACGGGGTTCCAAACCAGAATGCTTTTCCCCAAGTCCAGTGCATCAAAATATTTGGTTTGTTTCTGTTTTCAAATTAAACACCACCTTGATTTATCCTCTGGAGCCATGTTTGTGACTTTGGAATATGCAATCTCATCTTTAGCTGCTGCTGGATGGCTACAGCAGCAAGGGCAGACGCTCCCATCTGCCGTGTGGCACTGGTGGGAGCAGAAAAGCCCCAAAAATGGGTTGGCAGATGCAGCACCTCTACTGCACCTCTGAGGTTCTCTGGGAAAGGCAGCCCCCTCCCCACATGTGCACCACAAACATGGGTGGGCACATTTTCCACACGCTCAGGTGGAGCCATGGAAGTTGTGAGGAGAGAGGAACTCGAGAAAGGACAGAGCTGGGAGCAGCTGTTCCATACAGCTCAGTGCCTTCTGCAGCATGGCATTTTCAGCTGGGAATCCATACAGTAGTTTTAGCTTGGGAAAACCAGCCACCAGCCCTTCCCCTTCAGTGCCAGCACTGGCAGCAGGAGAGGCCCTGTACCAGAGCAGGCACAGAGGGGACAGGAAGGCAGGTGTGGGGGACAGCTCTGCGCGTCAGGAAGGTGTGTCAGACAATTTCTGAAGTGACTGTTAATTTGGCATTCCCATCTTGAGAATTAGATTTAACCTCCTGGCCAATAAATTATCCACATAATCCCCACCACTGCAGTGCCTGAATTCCTTAAGAGCTTTAAACTGGGCATCCAGATGATGAAGTTCACAAAGTCTCTGTAAGGCTGGTGGATTCAGGCTCTCTCCGGTTCTGCAAGGCGTGGAAACTGGGATGTAACACGGCCTCACATATCAGTTCTACCTTTCAGAACGAGGGTGATTTGTCAGGATTAGACTCAGGGGTATTTCTAATACCTTCCCTTTACTTGCAGTGATTAAACAGGATTGAAAACATATTCCAGTCTCTTCTAACTCCTACACCTTTTGCTGGGGATTTATAAGGAAGGGAAGATGCTGTAAGGCAGCAAGTACCTAATACATCTCCCAAGGACAACATAAAGTCACTTTATTAATACAAGTTTACCCTTCTCCAGCTTGTAATAGTAGTTCTTTGTTACCACGTGGGTCTTGCCACATTAACACTCAACCAGAACCACCCCACCAAAATTTATGAAGAATAATGGAAAATAATTCTATGGTTTACTGACCAAAAGTAAAAAGAGAAGGCTTCCACACTTAATGTAATCATCTCTGCTTCTGTGAGACAGAGAAAATGAAGGTGCCCTAAACATGACAAACAGAAAATGATACGTACAAAAATAGAGGAATAGAACTGCATAATAAAGCTGTCTTTTGTGACTGTCCAAGGGAGACTGAAAAGGCTGAAAATGAATTGCAGAAAGGATGACTTTGAAAAGAAATTGTCAGCTTGCTTAGCTCCAAAATTCACATCCTCATCCACAACCTTTAGACAGAAAGCAAAGTGCAGATGCCCAGGAGTTTTGACACAGAGGATAAGACCTTTATGTGTTCTTTTTTGATTAATTACTCATTCGCTACATGATTGTAACTTAAAGTTTCATAACAGCAGGAATTACATTAATAAGAGGTATATAAGTATGCATATTAAATATCAATAATTATTGGCAAATATATTAAAAGAAGTGCAACTTCATGCTTTGGACTCTGTGAAAATGGTTTGATCTTCAAGGGTTCTGGGCAGCTGAAGGCCTCCTGACAGTAAATTGCGGAAAAGTGAGGGACAACTTAGCTCAGAAACAATGCCCAAGAGTTTCTTGAAGTGCTTAAACTTCAGTTTTCTTTTTCTCTTTTTTTCCTTTTGACTATAAACATTTATTTCACTTTCTTTGAATAATCCATACCGATCTCTAAAACAAATCTTATAATGATTCTGGTAGAAGCAAGGTATGATTCCAAAGATATTCCATGATTTTTTTCCATTGAATGGAATCAAAGATGCATCCAGATAATAGAATGGATGAAATACCGAGGCGTTAAAATTAAGAAATTTATGTATTACTAGAGCAGAAAATGAAAAATCTTATTTGAATTATTTTAATCCATTCTGAGATTATTTCTATTATCAAAGCAGATATTGTCAAGAGTTAAATTAACCTCTTGAGCAACCTTACAGGGAACTTCAAATAGCCATTGAAATATTGTTCTATCAATATAATGGAACACATTGGGCATACTATAAAAAGATATTTCTGTATTTAGTGGCCACTGTTTTAACAGTGTGAGGACATTTTCTTCCTTCTGTAGGTGTGAAGGGGCCTTTGCTGAACGTTAGGAAAATAATGAATAGAAGCATTAAAATAAAGAAATTGCAAATATTCTACTGCTGAGATCCTGGGGCTTTCTGAGCAGATTTGTCTTTTTTGCCTTAATTCACTGATCCGGCATTTGCTCTTATTTCCCATATAAGCATTAGGGTTCAAAGTGGACACATTCACATATGAGATATAACTCTTTAGACTCGTGCAACCCATAATCATATTAAACAATAATATTGTCCTTAGGTCAATTGTGTTACAAAGTTTAATTTCCATCTGGAATTTTATGTACAGTAAGGGGGGAAAAAAAGGAAAAGGCTTCTTGTGGGCTTGATTTGCCTCCTATGTAATCAGGACTCTGCAGTCTCCCACTACAGGTTTCAGGCATTGAATCCACATATCCAGAAACAAATATCACAGATTAATATTTTGCCAGCAAGGCAAATAGACATTTCAGGGAATTTTTAAAAGCTGCCAATTTTGACCCAGTTTCCATCACGATTGCAGGCACCTCTGTACCCAAACACAGTTTCCTGAGTAGTCCCAGTCAGCACTAATCATTAACAATCAAAACATCAAAATAAGACCCTAGGTTTTTACTGTTATATTTTAATGCATTTAAATTTGGAGAAACAGTTAAATATGTTCTCATCTGACAAATCTCTACGAGCACAGCTTGACACCATGAGTGTTCAAGCAGGGGGCGTGAGCCTGTGAGGTGTTGGTGATTTCCCCATCTGGTTCCCACAAAGGACTCAAGTTTGTTAATAAACAAACTTAAATCGAGGCCAAATTTGATCTCACTCAAAACAAATCTTCTTTTGCATCGTGATTTTTAAATCACACATCTTAAAACCCAAACTGGCCAGTAGCTAAGCTTTGTCCCCTTCTTCATTAATGAGGCGAGAGTTCAGCTGCCCATCAGTGACCATAACATGGAATAAAGGCAATCCAAAGCCATACAAGCTCTTGTGGATAGGAAACTTTGGTTTTCTACATCTGCACGTCTTGTCACACATCCAAATCTAGCTAGAATTAAGCACATGGGTAAATCATGCAGATGTAAGTAAATATCAATCAATGTTATTACCCCAAACACAAACTTGATATAACTTCTAGGAAGGTAGTTTTTGAGGACTGTGAGTTACATCTAATTGTGATTATTGAAATATCATAATATTCTACTGTAATAAAGCAGAGCTATTACTTAAAAGAAAAGGAAAAATAAAGGTGACCCTAAAAATTCAGTCACCAAGATAGGAAAGGGGTGAAGCCACAGTAATTACGCAACCAGTTTTAGAGATCACCAGTAGGGCTTGTGTGTAGCACAGAACAGAGCACTCAAAACCAAAGCATGAAATAGCTACCAGAGTTGAAAATATTATACAACATTCTTTGGTCCTTTCCCACTTTCTCAAACATTTTTGGTTGTCAAAAGTCTGATTTCCATATCTGAGACTACGAGGTCTACTGGATGTAAAGGAGTCGTGATTATCCTTAAAGTGCATCTGACATCACTATTAATGCTTTAAACTTGCCACCAGTGCATTTTTGCAGTTTCATTCTTTTAGCAGAACTGACATATATAAAAGCTTTGAAAACTCCCAAGTATTCATCTCCAAAAGCATATGTGTAGTGATTACTTAACCAATGGGATGGTTTTTTTCAGTTCCTCTACAAGTTGGCTCAGGAACAGTACAATATTAATAATGCTTGAGCTTATACTTTTACAACCTGTTCTCCATTTCTCCCATCTGTTGATAGACTAAAATTATGTTTACAGAATCACTCACTTTCTAACCTTTTTTTAAATTCATCCAAGACAACTCACAGCCATTTTTTCCCTACAGTGACTACTAAACCCCAAAGTTTGAGGCTGAGCTCAGTTTTCAGAGCTGTTGATATGATTGTGAAGTAGCTCCATTGATTTGAAAAATGTTCTTTGGGTTTCATCCTGTAGCAAATGAGAAAAGTATTTTCCTCTCATTACTATTCCAATGAAATATATACCTTTGGTGTAGTTCCCTATCTTTCTCACCAAACTACAGCTTGAGGCAACCTTAGGGTCCATTAGAACACTATTAGGTATACGTGCATAAAAACTTGAAATATTTGATGGGGAAAAACACAGCCAGTGGTGACCTGCATTGCCAACCTGAATCCTCTGCGTTTCTCAAATGGGAGAACAAGAAATAATTATAGTGCTGTGTGCTACCCACTAATTTTGCACAATCAGCCAGTTTCAGTGCCATATCACCCTCCCAAACACTGAGTCTCCAGGGTCCCAGATAGGAAGCTTTGCACAGAAATCACTCTAATGTTGCTATTTTACACATTGATATTTTTTAGATATTCAGAATCAGCCAAATTGAAAAGTCCATTCTCCTCAAGACCCTGCATGCAGCAGGCGGATGTTTTCATATAAAAATTAAATCTTCACCAACAGCTCTTAGAGCTACAACTTAGGCCGCTGTTTTCCCTCCCATTCAACAGAATTTGCAGAGTAAACAGTGGTTTAAAATTTGTACAAGGACCTCAAGGTTTGGCCCCAAATCAATGTGTACACAGATGACTTCATTTACAACTATGTTTTTATGCCAGATTTAATGTCAACAGCCTAACGGTGTGTTGGATTTAATTTATAGGATTTATTAATTTTTATCTAATGAACAATTTCACAAGGCAATTTAGATGATTACAAGTGTGAAATGTTTGCAATGAGGACCAGATCTTGCCAGCCTCGCTTGCCTGTAGTGCCACTTACATCAAAAGTAATTGAAAACAATTGTACATGAGAAACACCAAAACAAACAAGTTAAAATCAGTCTCCATGAGCAAAGGAAGCAGAATTGGTCTTTCAGTCAATCCTGAGCCATGTGTTTCCTCTACACAGGCAAGTAGAGCTGCACTGACTGGATGGATGGATTTACAGGAAGAAGAATGGCACGTTGACGTGAGGATCACACCTTTGGGTAAGAGCTGCCAATGTGTTGATTTGGCCTCAACAGATTGTCCCTATGACAAACTCCTCACTGATCACAGAAGGAACAGAATGAGGTCAAAGTTAAGCAACCTAAAATCTCATCCTGTCCCTTCAAAAAATTTGAAAACTAAATTAAGGGAATATCTCTTTACTTACATACCATAATGAACCAAACAGTAGATTATTTACCAAAATGATCATGTGCTGAGTAATGTTTGTTGGGCTTTTTTTTGTTATTATTTTTGAAAGTAGGATGTTGCTTTCTCCTTCTGATCTTGGAATTATACTACAAAGCTGCCCATTTATAATTAATTTCATTTTTGAGATTTTTTTGCTTAGGTGGCTAGAATCTTCCCAGCACCAGTGCCCAGAAAACAATTACAAGCATCCTGTTCAGTTTGCTTCCAACTCTCCTTCACCCTCCACCCAGCAATAATTATATTTCTTCTCTGTGTTTCAGAAAACAGAGATTGTTTGCCATAAAATTAACTTGACGTGATTCAAAAGGAAATGCAAAGCATTTTATAAGGAGTCAGAGCGAGCGAGCTGCAATTGTGAGCAAAGGATAGGGAAGACTTGTGCTTTCAGCCAGGGGAAGCTTCATCACAAATTAAGTTTTGTTTTCTTTACTTGCTGCAGCACAATGACAGCTTTGACAGACATATGGGTTGTTTAGAATCGTAAAGGCTTTTTAATTTAAAGTGCTTCAGGAATATATCTAGCTGCAGTATATGACGTAGGCAATTTTTATTTAGCTGTATTCTGCTAAATGTAGTTTGTAATTGCAACACCTTCCAGCCCAGGCATAGGAAAATCTGTTTCACTCTCCTGCATTGCTGAACTGCTCTTGCAGCAGGGTCCTACCCGGGCCATGCATTCAAACACCACACATATTATTCTTGTTTATTTTTATGGGAACTGGAAGATACCTGGAGCTGTCATATCCCTGAGCAGACAACCAAAACCACAAGGTCTTTACGTCTCTTGAGCCTTCTTTCAAAAAGAAAGAATGGATAAGGCCACTCTGAGCTGTTGATCTTCAGGTTTTGTCTGGTTGCAAGAATGTAGTTTGAGGTCAGTTATGATGCTGTAAAGTTCTTCCTTAAAATGTCATATTTTGTCACCAAGGGGTTGATATTTGTACTTGATACCCACATTACATCACTTGCTTAATTTAAAAATGTATGGTTTTGGTTCTTTGCTTTTTTTAATGTCACGTCTGTATGCTTTGAGACAGAGCCTGATTTCAATTGCATTATATGAGACTCAGAATAAAGCCATTTGTTTTGGTGGAATTCTACTACATGACACAAACATGGCTGAGGTGAGGCTGTGGCTGACTGTGGGACCTTCAAACCAAATGGTGCTTTCTGGCTCCTGCATTAGTCACTGCCATGTTGCAGCTCCAAACTCTATTAGTTTAGGATGCAGAAACCACCTCATGCTACAAATAAGAGATGGGAAAACCTGAGCTTGACAAGAGCTAAGTACTGATAACTACACCAGAACAGAGCTTGGCTTTCCTTTGCCCAAGCCTCATGGGTTCTACCAGTAGGATACAACACACACAAATGAGGTCATTCCCAAAGATAACCAAATGTCCAGGAAAAATCTCAAGGTAGAAACAAGGCTGTGTTTTCCATGCACTTGGCCACTGGTTTCTCCTGCACAAGACTAAGCACTGATACAACTTCTACCATCCTTCATATCCACCTCTCACCATCAACCCTTGCAGCCACAGTTTAATTACAGCTGTGGTAAATAATGCCCCAACATCCTAACAAAAATAATCTCTTTTTACTGTGCTGAATGGCAGGTCTTGTAAGATACCCTGGCACTGTTAGTCCTCCAAGAGTTTTTACATCCTCACCATTAACAGCTTTGATTTAAGAGCTCACACAGTACATCCTCTATAGGGTCAACCAGCAGTTTCTCCTGGAGCTATTGTGTCCTCTGGAAAAATCCCTTTCAGCATTGGTGCTACCTGGTATAGGGTGAAGGAACACCTGCCTTATACAGACCTCAGCATCAAAGACTTTATTGTCAGTGAATTAACACCACATTAGGAAGGAAGGACAAAAGGACACAAAAGGCTCATCTATAAGAACATTGGACCCAGCAGAGACAGGACAGATTAAAAAGGAAGTCTGAGAATGAAACAAAAGTTACACTCTGACTTTTCTTTGAAAATTTAAAAATATCTTCTGCATGAACAATTCTCCTGGGTATCAGCTTCAGAAGTTACTTTAAAAAATTCTCATGTCATTTGTGGTTGATGTAATGTAAGAATCCTTTCTTACAGTCTTTCAGTGAGATACAGGGGAAAAAACTGGACTCCCACTCACAGGCAGGTTTTCTTTTCCTCTTTGCACACTTGTTGAAGAATATGTCTTTTCCTCTTCAAATAGCAAGAGCCTATTCACAGAAATTCTGTGAACAGAGCCTCCATTTCTCCTTCAGTGGAACATGGGCAATGTCAGGAGTGTTTCAAAAGAGTTATTAAAAATAGTTATAAACAGTAAGTTTAGAAAAACACAGTAAAATTACAATTATCAATTCTGTAATTGTGGGCGGGGGGAGGAGGTCACACATCACTAGGTATTTTCCCAGCACTTGATTATTTCAGTTTCTCCCCCATTAACAAAACTACATAAATATGCCTTGTAATTCTGGGTTTTAATTGAACCTGCATTCACAGACCAGATGACACTGGCAAGCTTCTGCAGTGCCTCTGAGCTCATTTGTTCACAGGACTGTGCTGCAGATTATTTTATTTTTTTAAAAAAATTATGATAAAAACCCAACAACTACTTCTGCCAAGGCATGGTTCACATTTTTCTCCTTAAGAAACCTTTACATACATCTGAGCTCTGCTAACTCAGAAAGATAGCCTGCTGTTTTCACTCAGCCAAAAATTGCTGAACGTCAGAGATACAGCAGGAAGAACATTTTGCTGTTTCTGTCACTCTCAACAAAATCTCTAACATTTTGTTTTATTTAATGGCTTCACTTTTCATAAGATGATTCAAACCCCTATAGGGGACCTACATTAGTCTGCTGACATTTTTCTGCTGGTATAATTATTATGTCCTTCTACAGTCTGCTTTTCATCTGCGCAGAATTTCTCCCTGGCACAGAAGAGTTTGGTTAAAGACCTCAAAGAAGAGAACTAGAGAAGCCAGAATAGCTCTTCAGCATCAGGTAAGGTGGAGGGCAACATATTTCGTAGAACTGTGCATGTGCTGGGATGCCTGGCAGCAAATAGCAGATGGACACAATGCAACTGAGAAGAAAGAATATTCCTACACTAAAAAAAAGAAGATCAGATGTGATGGGAAAGGTGTGTTTGCCTCTCCTTTACACTCCACCAGGCAAAACATGTTGCGTGTTTCAGCCTCTTAGACTATAGCAGGAATGGGGATTTCTTACACAATACATACCGTAATATATATGTACATAAATAAATATATATATATATCACTCCACTAATCACAAATCAAGAATTTGGTTACTCCAGGCAAAGTTTACAGTTTTGTATTCAAAACAAATATTTTTTTTGAGAAAGAAATAGACCCCACTGGGGTCTAAGAGTCTAATATAATTCTAATATATGGATATGCTGCTAAATACTTCGAGCCTGAGCTTTGGTGTTTTTAAGGACAATCACATCTCGACTCAGCTGTACTTTTCAGCCAAAGTTACAGCTGGCCCCTCAAACATGTCTCGTTGCTAAGCAGGTGCAGATCTGAAATCAGAATAGAGCACTTGAGATATAAAGAAAGCAAATCCACCTCCTCAGATTTAAAGACAATATTGCCTTGGTAACAGGTAACACATGTGAAGTACGTGGTTAATTACGGCTTCCAGTTATAACAGCGACAAAACAGAAATGAAAATGAGAAGCACTGTAGCAAAATATAGACAGCCCTTAATAGTCAGGTAGCTTAAAACACTCTCATATACACCATGAAGCAATTGAAGAGACAACTGTGCAGGTCAGGCGGAAACAATGAACAGAAGTCTGGAAAACTTAGTTAACCAGAGTGCTCTCAATAGGACAAGAAAGGACTCAGAGCTCATGCCCTGCTCACTGGTGAGTGAGGAGTAAGGGGATGAGAAGATGAAGTTGTCTGAAGCTGTTTTAAAGGGAGAGCGCAACTGCATCCACAGTTTTGAAATTCTGCACTGCCATTATGTACAAAGCTTACACAAAGCTGAAATGGACACAGACGCTGTCACCAAACACCTTTCGTCCTTCCTTCCCCACCAAGTGACTCTGACCTCGCCTGCCCCTTTTAGAAAAGCATGAGCGCATTATGGAGCTGGGACAACTGAAACAGAGCCCTTTCAGCACAATAAGCACCCCCTTTGACAACAAGAAATGAATATGAAAACAATTACATAAATAGCAGTAGATGAAACAGACCCAGTTCACACAGTGGAATGCAGCTGACTAGGACTAAAGACTGAAGAAGAGGCCAATGAGAAATATGCAGGTTTCAAAATCTGAATAATATTTCAATAAAAACATTTGAAAATCTAAAAACACGTATAACCTAAAGAAAGGAGGAATATCCGTCTCTACTGGTCTCATTGATGGATATTAGGTTCCCATTATATTCATAGCAGACAGATTTCTCTCAGTTAATTTACAAATAAGTAACTTTTTAAAGCTTCCTCTGATTGAAAAAGCAGCCTTGAAATAGAAAATATTTCCATTTATGATACAAATTATCTACCCCAAACCTGATGAGGTGGATTAATCTTTTTAAGAAGCTTTTCATTACAGAAAATTATGGACTTCCCAGTTTGGGGAAGTTTGTGTTTGGATATTGAGTTGACACTTGGGACCAGTGGCACACAGCTACGGACCGAAGGGATTTTCTTGTATATAAAGGACATGCAGCACCAGGAACAGCACAGTCACTTGACACATGTCCACAACTAAGTGTTCTAACCCAGCCTGGGGGAAGAACACTAAAGTCAAAGCAAAGCAGGCTCACAGTACCTAGAGTCAAACTGCTTTTGCTGTGATCTATTCAATTACATGCTTTAACTCTTGCAGATTTTGACTCAGTGCTTTTGTTACTCTCCAAAAGGGATGATGAATACTTGCCAGAGCCTCAGAAATCTACCCGGAATTCTTCAGTTTTCTGCAGAGGTCTCTGGTAGCCTGTGATAGAAGACATGACCCATAATTCTGGGGTTAAGCTAAAGTTGACCCAGTAGCCTATAGAAGAAAGAGGATCAATCTCTCCAGTCACACATCTTCTAAGACAGCCAGCAGGTTTTGGATGTTTCCAGAGGCACATGATAAAATATCAGCCATATTCTCTTGCTCTGAACTATTTATATAACTCTACAGCAGAGCTTCTCAGTAGATGCAGAAATCTAGTTATTGATCACTTGTAATGCTTAATTCAATTCTGAGAGGAAATGGTCTACATTTCATAGATACATTTCATTAAAAGACTATTTACTCATTTTACATTTTGTAAATGCTTTAGCAGAGAGATATCACTGCCAGCTCACAGGATAGTATGATGAATTGGAAGATTTGTTACCAGTCTCAAACAAAATGTGAGGAAAATTATCTTAGTACACTATGATCTCCTAAAGTGATTAATAGAATCACAGAAAAACGGGGAAAGAAAGGACCTAGAAGGGTCATCAAGTGTATCTCCTTGCCTTAAGGAAAGCTGAAATAAACTTACATTGCATCAGATAAACGTTTGTCTAATTAAAGATCTCTAATGACACTTTACAGACCACCTCAGAAAAATCTGCATCATTACACAGTTTGCAGATAATTTTTTATATTATCTAGTCTGAATCTTTTTTGCTGCAGTTGATGCTTCTTGCAATCTGCCCTATCACCTGCAATACAGAAAACAGCTTAAGAACCTTCTGTCCTACAAGATCCTTAAAGTTTTCAGACACATCAGCCTTCCCCTCCTCCATCCTCTAAGCTCTGGTTTATGTCAGTCAGTCACTGTACATCTTGTTCTCAAGTCTCTGCTCACTCCTGCTGCTGGTCCAAGTGCAGTATCCAAAATTAAACAGTAGATATCGAGCCAAGCTTTTACCAGGGCAATTACTTGGAGCTGTAAGAGTTAACTGTAGATCTTGCACATCAAAGCCTTGGCTTGCTCAGTCCATGACCCAACATAACTCCTACCTCTGTCTTTGGAGACAAGTGGTCCCCCATTTTGAAGTGAACTTTTGCTAAGGTCTTTGAGTGCATTAATACAGCCGGTCTCGCACTCCATTAAGCACAGCTCCAGCATTTCCCTGCCTGCCTTGTGAGAATGCCACGAAAACAGGCTGGCCTCAGCAAAGCCCTGTCAATCTCTAACACCTACAGCTTCTTACCTGTCCACAAAAGAAGCTGCTCGGTTGTAAAAGAAAATTAGACTCATTCAATGTGATGTGCTCTCAGTAAACCCACACCAGCAGTTATGTATTTCTCTGCAATGTTAGAGTTACTTCAGAGTGCTTTAATTATGTCTTTTTTTTTTTTTTTTTGACAGTTGAGGCTGAGCTGGATCATTTCTGAAGACAGACACTGCATTTAGTTTTTTGTCTGTTTTCATCCACCTTCTGCAAGTTTGTTAGAGCTGATGACTAATGGCTCCACATCTCTACAGAGCATTTGTCTGCTGTCCTTGATAGAAGTTAAACAGCCCCATCTGATCCAAGAAGTTCTAATATCTTTAATCTATTAAGCTCCTTTTGCCTGTCCCCCTCCCTCTTTTTCCCAAGATTGCATCTGCCAAATGATAGAGTTCAAAGTAACACTCTCTTTTTTTTGCCTGACCTTTCCAAATAAGATTTATCTCTTTTCTATCAATATTCCAGCGTATTTCATCAAGGATCTACTACAGTAAGTCAAATACTTGGTACATATTAAAAATTTTGAGGATAGATCTTGTGCAGGCTGCTAAATCAGATATTCAGGCACTAACACAGGACGTGCTCGAGCAGACATGGAATGGAAAGGAAGAAGCTGAAAAGGTTTGGAAATAAAAGAAAAAAATGCATATTTAACTACAGTCAAGAAGAAAACCTGCATGAAGTTTCAGACACAACTGGGTACCACAGAATGGAGCCTTCACAGACACACTAACATCCAGTTAAGGCCACACTGTTGTTCAAACTTCTGATTTTGCTTTAATTTTCTGGGAAAGTCCTCTTTCAAATTCTGCACTGGACATGATTAATAACTGCCTGTTTAATAGTTTTAGTACGGAGATGGTTAGTGAAAATAAATTTGCTTTTAAGTTCTAGCCTTTATTCACAAAAGCAGCAATAAATATTTTATTCACACACCTATGTTTTTAAGCTTAGCCTGAAGATAATAATGTTTAAGGTCCTGACCTGCACTTCACAGATTCACACAGGATTAAGATGCTTTTGTTGCTACACAAGCCTTCTATATTTTATGACTTTTCCTATTTTAATAGTGTAGCTGTTTGAAGTGCCTTGAGACTTTGTAAAAAAACTCTATCAACATTCATGCTATTAAAAGCATTATGAGTTACTGTAAAATTTATTTACATTACTATTTTCTCCCCTTAAAAGTTTAAATGAATCACATTGCCAGGTTCAGAGTGAGTGGGGCATCAGATCTAGAAAGTTGTGATAGATCAGAAGGCTATGGCAGCCACGACTGAGGAATTTATAAAATAGAGCAGGACGAGTTGAAAGGGACTTGTTTTAAAAGTCATCCAGTCCCACCCCCTGCCATGAGCAGGGACAACTTCAACCATCTCAAGTTGCTCCAAGCCCTATCCAACCTGGCCTTGGACATTTCCAGGGATGCAACAGCCCCAGCCTCTCTGGGAAACCTGTTCCGGTGTTTCACCGTTGCAAAAAATTTCTTTTTACCTAATCCGAAATTACTGTCCTTCAGTTTTAAACCATTCTTGTTGTCCTATAGCAAGACACTCTTTTTCCCTCCTTTTTCCTTTAAGGGAGAGAAGAGCAAGTGGCAGCCTCCCTGTTCAGAGAGAAGTGCTCGTGGGTCTATGCAGAGTTGTGTTCGCTACCTTTGTCCCCTTCATTCCAAAATACTATGGCATGTAAAGTCTCATAAAAATTACCACCATCCACATGTTCTGGTTTTGCTACAGTTGGGCTTCTGAGAAAAAAAAAGTCAAGGGATTTTATGCTAAATATATTACTGCCACCAAGCTGGTGTATAGAAAACAACCCCCTTCACAAAACTCAGCAGCATAACAGGAAGCAGCAAGAGCTCCCCCAGCAAATGACTCTGCACACTACAAGGAGGTCCAAAAATGTATTTTTTTTCCCCTCTGGCCTTACAGAGAGGGAAACCTAGATGAAAACTTATTTCAGACTTTATATAGATGGTGTCATAGCAGCTATGAGGAAGGAAGATTTTGTGAAGAAAATAAACTTGCAAGATTGGAGGTCATGTCCTGACAAATGTGTAGGGAGGGGAACTGCCTACAGTTCATGAAACATCGGCACACGTATATCAAAGAGGAAGTTAATTCCATAAATACATTCTAAAATCACTGCATCTGAACACTTAATTTACTTCCATGCTCAGCCACAATTTATTTATAATCTTTATAAATATGAGGCACTGGGGAAAGCAGGTCAACATAAATTATTATTCAATCTATAACCACATCAAAAAGTAGATTAACATAGATTCTTAGCTTTAGATGTCTTTGACATTAGCAGCAATTCAATGGCCATGTATTTGTGGGCTATCAACTGTTTTCCCTGAATTTTTTATTTTTAAAAAGAAATGGTAATTGACAGGAGCTTAACAGAGGAAAGCATCTCCTTTATAATAGAAGTACCAGCAAGGGAAATGGAGTTGTTAAAGCCAGCTTTAATTTGTTTGATATCTGGAATCAAAGAAATAAAGCATAGCCTACAATCCATGGCTGTTTCTGTTACAGTAGCAAAGCTGTACTTTTCCATTTGGAAAGGTAATTGTGATATGGTCGCTTGCAAGATTTAAAGTCTATTCTCTGCCAAAAGGCCCAATGTTCCCTCCACTGAAGTCAAAGGCAAAACTAAAAAAAGCAGCCATTGTTTCTATACAGCCTCTTTGTCCATGGCATCAGAGATGAAAGAAACAAGAAAAACACCCCACCTTTTCAATATTTGGTGCTATGAAGTATTTTCAAACACTAAACATTATCCAGCCATTTTCAGTTGCTGTATTTCTAAGGCTCAATCTTTATTCTGTACGTGAAATAATCTCACCTTAAAACCTGCACCAGAAACAGCCTCTACTGACGCACTGTTCCCGAGGGCTTTTGTTCCAGAGGGAAAGCATATGCTGCTAACCATGAACCCAAACTGATTAATACAGTCTCCCCTGATCTGAGCATGCAACTACTGCTCCTTGTTTCACAGCAAAAGCCAAAGTTGAAGCCATGTCAGGAAGATGTTTTCATTTTGTCAGCTCTTGCAGTAATGTGTTTTTCTGGCCAGCAGAAGCCAAGGGAGATAACTTCTTTTCAGGGATACCAGACAAGCATGTGGAATTACCTCTTCATTGGTGAAGCCTTCTCTTTGCATGTGTTTGGCCAATTTTCCTGCCTTTTAAACAATCTGCAGTTGGAGGTAAAGGTCAAAAAATTTCCAAGTCCTATGCCCATTTCTCTCCAGCACATTCAAGTTCATAACTGTGCAAAGTGTTTCATATGCCCAAAACCCTTGCCTGCTGTTTTCAACAGTTTCGTTCAGGATAATAAAAGTTTTTACTCCTTCCTATAAACCTTGTATGTAAAAAAATATTGGAAGATGAGAGTCAGAACTTTGACTTGCCATCCTTCCTTCAGCAGATGATTTATATTCAGGGAGTTCATGCATTTTTAATAATATAGTTCAAATGTTAGTCTGAAAGCAGAATAGGATTTTCCCTTTCTCTTAAGATTTTCCCTTGTATTTTTGTCTAGTTTTCAGGAGAAAGGAGTTTGCACAGAAATTTGAAATCTCCTTGCATTGAATTGCTGTGAAGAAATCATTTCTGGAGTCCATTCCACAAACCCCTTAAACCCAGGATATTTCCAAAATCAAGAAAGAGGAAGTTTATTTTTATACTAATGAGTGGCTAATCCTCAAAGAGGGAAGATATGGTCTGGATGGATTTCCTGAAGTCATGAATTATATTTCAGCAGCTTGATATGAAAATTCCAGATATGTCTCCAAGCACTACTTTTCTTGAGGGAATACAGACTAGAAACACAACTTTCATATCCATTGAAACACAACTTTCTTGACCTTCTGTCCTCGGTTTTAAACTTCTGTATGCAAAAAGTAAAAAAATAAAAGAACTATGAGCTTCTTACAAAGGCATGGACAACAAGAAAAAATACCTAGTACTGAAGCAGAAATCTAGTCTCTACAGCCACTGCAATGTTCAGTGGGATCGTGCTGTTCTTGAGAAAGAACATTTCACAGTTCCTCATGAAATGGCTAAGACACAAAAGCCTATCATAATATGTCCATCTTTTGCTGCTGCTGGAAGAGGCATTTCACTTCCCCAATATCAAAGGATCCTTTCACAATCAATTCCCATTTCTCCATATTTTCCTCCTTTTTGTTGCCAACAAAGCCCTGATATCATATTTTCAGAGTCTTCTTTGAGAACAAATGTTCCCTATTGGCCAGACTTTTTAAACAAGAAGGAAGATGGCAAAGAAAAGCAGCACTGCTTAAAGCATGGGATGCTACAGAAAGAAATGCACAGGAATTTCATCTTCAGCCAGAAGAAACCTTCCTTTTATTACTAAAACATTCCTGCATGAAATCCATGATAGGTGTTACATGGGGCATCATTCTAAAAAGTTAAAATAACCTCTCTTTACCTTAAAGAGCTCAACAAATATTTATGAATGACAACATGCACACTTCATTCTTTTCTGCATGACTTCTGGACAGTTACTCCATTCTGTCTTTCTGCTGACCCACCCAGAGTGAGGGAGAATTTTTCACCTGTTGGAGAGCCTCTCACGAGGATTCCTCAGAATAACAGAATCCATTTTCAGAACAGATTTTGAATAAAAAACCTAGACCTTTTTGGTGCTTGCTCTCATGTGCATCCATGACTGAAATACTCCACCATCACTTACAAACCCAACACTCCAATAAGAACACTTAACCATTAATTAATCACTGATACATAAATAGTATCCTTTCAGCACTGGAGAGAGAATCCAAGTACAGAAGCATAAAGAAAAACCACACATCTGACTCGGTAACTTAGGTAAAAATAGAGGATATTTGTGTTCTGCTGATAAACTCCCTGAAATGAACTTTTAAGGTGTTTAAGCTTATGAAATTTATGACATCAAAGGCAAAATATAACAACTCCAAGGAAAGTAAATAAGAGGAACCGACAAAGCTTTTCTACAATTCATATTAATTCTAGATAGCACAAAACCAGATTCATTATGGAGGCTCAGAGAACAAACAGATATAGATGTTTGTAAGAAGGAATCTTTCCCAGGATGCCTGAATAGACAGGCCACTGAATAAAAATACAAAGCAAGAGATGTGATACACATTCTGTACTGAAATCCATTACAGTTGCATATATATTTCAGTGACAGACACAAAAAAGACAGAATGGAGAAAAGCACAAACCTACAAATCATGTAGGTGTTATTGAATTAGTCTGAGAATTCAAAGGGGGGCAAAATGAAGTAAAAAACACCCAAAACCCTCTTGTTTTGTCCTTTCAATATCACCACAGTCCATAACAGACAACAGACAGACCAATAGACATTTCCATTTTTATTTTAAACTCTAACACATCAGGTAGTCTGCTTTCCATCAGCAAAGCAAAGATATGAATTTACAAGCCCCCTGTCCTTACTGTTCAAATCTGACCCTTTTCCTCCTTCAGATATGTACACACATGGACTCCCAGCCAAACTCAAGTCACAGATAAATTAAAAACAATTACATGTCTGGTTCTCGGGGGAGAAAAATAAAATCAACAACAACAAAAACCCCACACTCCTCCCTAAAATAAAAACAGAACAAAACTAAACAGAAGGAGTTCAGACTATTTAAGCACAGAGACCTGGGGTCCTGGATGTTTTTTCCAAGTAAAGCTTCTGCTGTGACATGTGGCTCTTCTGCAGCAGCCTGATCTCTTTATGGCTCAGCTGCAAGCCCATACACCAGCCCTGGAGAGGGAGGACTCACAGTTTCACTGGCAGGAACAGCCCCCAGAAACACGATACAATCACAATCCCAAGAAACATTGTTCTTCAGAGACATACTTTTCCCTTCACTTCTGCCTCCTGTGGCTGGAAACCATAATTTATTGTTGCCTTGTATTAGAAGAATTAATGTCCTTCTTGGCACAGAATCAGTTGTTCTGTCCAGAAGGAGGGGAGATGGATTCTTCCCATGCCCTTTGAGTACGGCCACCAGCTTACCCTGAGTCTGGACCTAGGGAAGTCAGAGGATGTACAAACACAAGTTAAAAGGAACCTGCAAGGGCATTTCTACTTTTTTTCCTCCTCCAGGTTTTCTGCACTGCAATCACAGCCTTTTTTAGTTTGTTTTTTTTTAAGAGTTAGGAATTAAATCTAATAGCAGTGCATCTGCACTGTTCTCACCATCTCATTTGACAGATGTGTGGTGAAGGAAAGGGAGAAGGAGGAAATGCAACATGCATATTTTAAAAGTCAATATTTTTTTAACTTTTGATCAGAATTCCTCCTATACGTATATACATCTAAATATCAAGTGAGAATTGTGACTTAACGAAGCCCATTTTTCATCTCAGAAATCATGTATAAATGCACATAGCCTATTCCAGCTATTTCCACCCTTACTGCCACCCATCCACTGGGTTCCCACAACAGCATTCAGCCAGACACTGGAAAATAGTAGTCTAAGTGTCTAACACTACTTAAATAAAACTTCGTAAACCTGTAATCCTCATTGGAAAAAAAAAAGGCGGGGGGAAGGGGGAAAAGAGAGGAAAACAGCTTCTCAAGGTTTTGGTGAAACCAGGAATACCACCTGAATCTCCAGCCCTCCAGTCTGTACTTCTGAACTGTATTTCAGTTTTGCCACACAGCCTACCTGAGTCATACTAAACCTAGAATTTCTTCAAACTAAGACTAGACCTAAGGAGCTGTGATGAAGTCCTATTAAATATGATTCAACTTCAATAAGCTTCTGGCTAATGGCTCAACAATGAGCAGCACAACTCAAGCCTCGGTTTTATGCTATGAGTTATACATTCCTGATCATACAAAGACAATTCTACACATTTTTCTTGTGGCAAAACTGTTTGGCATATTTGGTGTTTCAATATTGTTTTAATGTCCTGGTGAGAATAAGAAATTCTGTGGGTATACTAGAGCACCTCATTCTCACTCAAATGTCTCCTTCATCCTAGTTTTTTTTGCTTTCTACAGCATAAATCCACTGATGCTGTTCCTGGATATCTGTGTGTATCTATCTCCAGAAACATATGAGGAAAAAAATAGATGAGATGCTGTCTGTAAGAGATAAGGCTCTGATTTCAGACTTGCTTTCAATTTTAATCAAGATTTGGCTCACTCCATGTGTTTTAACCACGAAAAACTGTATCTTCCCATTAACATGCACAACAGCTTTCAATGAACATGTAATGACCAATATGGTACCCAGCTACAAGACTTCTCACTATTATGTTGCATACATGACTGTCCATTGCTAGTGCAACCCATCTGGGTCCTGGGAGGCAATTTTAACTGAAAAAATTGTCTACTATTTTTATTTGAACTGATTCCAAATGAATTGGTGCGTGTGGAAATGGCAGGTCATGTCAAAAGGGACTTTGACAGAGGAATAAACGCTGCACCTAAAAACAGACTTTGATCCATGGCAGAGAAAACATCTCCAACAATTTCTTAGTGCAATGACAGTGAAATAATGAGAATGAAATCCAGACTGAGCATCATTCAGTATGTTGTTTAACTCCAAGTACTTAAACAGTTGCTTGTGAACCAATTTATTCATTATCCATTATGGATAGAGTTGGAAGCAGTGAGATAGGTCTGTAAATAATAAGCTGAGTGGGTTTGCTTTCTCTCTCTCTTATATGGCAGGATAACATTTGCTTTCTACTACTCTGATGGAGAACTTCCAAGATGCAGTGATAAATTGAGCATATAGGTGATAGGGCCCTGGTATTACATGAGCAGCCAGTTTAAAAATTTTTGGAGATACCCCAGCAACACATCCCATCAGAACCTGCTGCTGCCATTTCTACATTTGCATAAGCCAGGCTGTCTCACAAACTGCTGCTCCTGTTCCTACAGTTTTCCCAAGCCAAACTCCTTCAATCTGTTGCAGTTTTGAAGGCCAAACCCCTTCAATCTGTTGATGCTGTTTCCAAGTGTGGCTGATGCTCCAGCAGTTGCCCACGCCAAGCTCTGGAGTTTATTCTTAGCTTGAGCAGCTCTGCTCTTGGCTAGCTTTAGGCACCTAACAAGAACCCTAAATCATGAGCCTACTCACCTCACACCCCTCTCTATTCAAACAGGAAGGAAGGGTCAGCCCTAAAGGTTTATTCAAATCTCAAATAAGCAGAACTAGTGAGATATCCAAAGGAGCAGGGATGAATCAGATCCCAGGCTCTCCATGAGGCTCCACAAAGCATTTCCTCTTCCCTATTAAACCACATAAGCCAAATGGATAAACAATTCTCATAAGATGCATTTATAATAATTCATTTACATAATACTTTTATTACTTTTGACATTCCAGTTGCATCTCTACCATGAGAGGATGAGGGCTCTGTGTTCCACACAATTCCTACGGTATCCCATGGGACAGGGAGGGGTACCATACACCCCTTGTGCATTCCACAGTCACATCTATTCCCTAGCAATGCTTTTACAAGTGCCATTAACTTCATTCAATGGTTTTATTTCTTGCTGACTTGCCCCTATATAAACAGCAAAGGCAGTACACCTCAAAAGAAGCCTTCTAGCAGCTCTTTTGCCTTCATAGTTAAGAAAGACACAGGGCAAAAAAGAGAAATGTGTGCTGTCCCGGAGCTGGGTTGATTTTACAGTGGTTACTCTGTTTCCTTTGCAAGTTCTAGATTTAGAGTGCTACAGGCCCAGTGCCTGTGACAGCAAGGCCTCGACCTACCTGGCCTAGTCTGCAGTAAGTTTGTATCTGTTAACATAACCCATGCAGAAAGCGGCAAACATCCCTCAGCCAGGATTATATTTTGTAATTGCAGAGGTGAAAAAACCACAGTGATTAAACTGACTGCTCCTGTCCTCTTCTGCTGCACCTCAGTGTCTAGGGGAGAGGGGCACACAGGTCAGCCAGGGACCAACTCCCACAAAAATCAGACATTTTCCCTCTCCATCTTTACTTGCTGTATTCCATGTGCAAAATTATTTAATTCTGCATCTTGATAAGCACATCACAGTCGAACAAGGAGTTATGTATCCCCCACCAGCATGTTCCCATTTCTGTCTGCAGAGTGTGTTTATTACAGCGGCTGCCTGCTACCCTCAGAGACGAGCTCTGGGGCTGCTGCTGCTTTCACGAGGCTACACAATCAATGTAAACACCTCCAAACTTAAAAGAGGTTATAATTAAAAAGGAATATGTCGATTCATGATGGTCTGCTGAAACATTGGTTACACAGCTTGAAAATAATACAAGTAAATTGGCATAGAATCAAACTAAAAATATTCCACCCGAAGTACCGTTGAGCCTAACAGCAGGTATGGCTTCAATAGAGTCAGTCTCTGGGCTTGTTTTGAAATACATCTCCTATTGCCATCCTTTGTTTTAAGTGTCAAAAACATATGTAGGAACTCAGCAAAGAGGGGTCTGGGCCTTGAACAAATTTTTTTTCTTTTTTCATTCTCTTCCCTTCTCCCACCCTTAAAACACAATGCAGTTATAAATACTGCTACAGATGTGAGAAAACAATAGCATTTTTATGTTGTAAATGTTTAATTTCTTTTTAGCAAACCACCAGACCTAGCATTTTTTATCTTCACAAAGCTTTAGAAACAATACTCAGTAACTATCAATCGTTATTGTACAGCCCATGAATACTAAAGACAGCAAATAACATTTACTTTGCTTTCATATTTGAGGTTTTTTCCTAAAAAGTTCTTCTTTGCAAGGTTGCAATTATCTATCAGGCTGTAACAATTGCCTGGTTCTGTAACTTTATCTGTCACTTACTCCAAGGTACATTTGGGAACCAAGTCTCCAACTCTTTATCTTCTAAATCTGTCACCAGTTGAAAAGGATGACTACTTAGAAATCTGTTTTTCTTAAATCTGGTTTGCTCTGTGGTACCCACTTTCAAGATGCGCACCCAAGTCTTAAAACAATAAAAAAAATATAAATACACACACTTTCTACTGGAATTAAAAGCTTCCCTGAGTTTTCTTCAGATTCCTGTACACCATTCAAGTAATATATTGAATTTTCTGTATGAATAAGTATACCCTGATACAACATTTAATAAATATTCATTTTTATTCATGAAGAACATGTTTAATCCCCTGAAGACTAAATGCACTGTGTAACAGAGAAACCAGAGCTGATCCTAAGGCATGCAGCACATGAACCTGTACCCTTACCCTGAACAGTTAATACTGAGAAAAGCAGCGAGCGCTTCTAAGTACTGGAAGTAGTTTGATGCAAATGCAAAATACATATGTAAAAACACTGCTAGTATAACTGCAAATTAATTTATGTTGGGAGGATCAGAATGCTAAACACCTTTATTGGTGACAAATGATGTTTTTTCTATTCTCTGAGAGTGTATTATATGTCTCTTGTCAAGTTGTTGCTGAGATACCACGTTATCCAAGCACTTAAATTGTGATTTATAAAAGAAAAAGAAGACTACTGCATATATTATCAGGGATTGTCTACCCACTGCTTTGCTACTTGCACCTATTGTTTACTAGCACAGGCTGGTACTGAGGCTGCCAACATTTCAGGGGCTATATTTACCCCTAGAGTTAGTAACTCAAATAAATAACAACTGCCTGGTTCAATTCTGCAGTATACGCAGTTTCACTTATTCAAATAATGGGGTTTTTTTTAAGAAGAAAAACCCAAATGACATCCCTGCAAAATGCACAAAACACTCAGAAAGCTAATTAGTACAACAACAATAGAATAGGGATCACACAGTCTCATTAAAAGAGAAGATTTTGATCAACAAAACAACCTCCACAAGCCAACAGTCATGAAGTGATAAGCAGAAAACTGTCAGCCAATATACCAAAATCAGAAACTTAAAGAAAACCAACAAACCAAAACAGAAAACCATCACCAAAGCTTTCCAAGCCCCTACTTTTTTCTTCTTTTTAGATTCACACAAGCATTCTATATGGAAAATATCCCTAAAACCCATCAAATATATGATCCATTTTGCATCAGTCTCAGGAGCTGCAGTCAGAACACTTATTCTAGAGGGGAAATTTGCCATATTTATCACATAGACCTCTGTCCACTACATTTCCTATCAACTGAGTTGTAAAGCATGTGAAATTTCACCTACACAGGTAATGAACATTAGATGTGTCTAAAAAAAAAAAAAAAAGGACAAAGCCTTTTCCTCAAAAGTATCAGTAGCACGTTTGCATATAATCATTGGTTAAAATTAAACAAGAAGGCCATTCATAACTTTTAGGAATAAAAATACCTTAAAAAAGAAAATAAACCTAGCAGAGAAAGTACCTGAGCAATATCATCTGCTAACAAGTGATCTTACTGCCTTGGGCAGTCTTGAACAACAAGAGCTGAACTGCTGACTAACCACGATCAATAATACATCAACAAAGACATGGTAGATCTTTAAAATCCATAGTGCTTATTTGAATGGGGTTTTAGGGTCATGAAAAGCAACATGACCCAAATTGTACTTACTTCTCTCTGAATTAATCTGAAAATTACTTCAATACATACAGACTTGGTTTTTATTGTTTTGGGCCATTAAGTGGGATATTATAAAAATTACGTTAGATGATTGTATCTTTTGTTATTATACACACACCCTATGTTTTTAGGGCTCTTTGCAGGTGTTTTTCATTTTATACTGCTGGAGAATCATAGAATGGTTTGTGTTGGAAGGGGCTTTTAGAGGTCATGTGTACAATGAGCAGGGACATCTTCCACTAGAGCAGGTTGCTCAGAGACCCATCCAACCTGGCCTTGAATGTTTCCAGGGATGGGGCAGCCACAACTTCTCTGGGCAACCCGTGTCAGTGCCTCACCACCCTCATTCTAAAGGATTTCTTTACGTCAGGGCTGGAAGTGAACACTGCCAGCTCATGTGCAGCTTTCCATCCTACAGTACCCACAGGTCCTTTTCTGTGAGGCTCCTCTCAATCCCTTCATCCCCCATCTTGCATTGATACCAGGGATTGCCACGACCCAGGTGCAGCACCTTGCCTTTGGCCCTGTTAAACTGCATGAGTTTCACACAGGCCAGCTCCTGGAGCTTGCCCAGGTCCTTCTGGATGGCATCCTGTCCCTCAGGTGTGCCAGTCTCTGCATCTTGCTGAGGGTGCACTGAATCCCACTGTCAGTGTCACCGGTGAGGGTTATTAAACTGTGCTGGTCCTAGCACAGATCTGAGGCACACCACACACCACTGCTCCCCACCCAGCCACTGAGCCCCTGAACCCACTGGATTCAACCACCCAACCCAACAATCCTCCCATCAAACTCCTCTCTAATTTAGGTTGTTGTGGGTACTGTGTCAAAGTCCTAACCAACAACAGATGGCACCTGTAGCTCTTCCCTTGTCCCTTGGTGTAGTTACTCCATCACAGCAATCCATGAGATCAGGCAGGCAAGACTTGCCCTTGGTGGAGACGTGCTGGTTATGTCTCATCGTGCTCCCTGTCCTCAGCATAGCTCCCAGGAACACATCCATCAAAAATCACTCAGTTTTGCTGAAATTTTTTGTCACCATAAAATGATACGGCTTGAACGTTTTCAAACTTGAATCACTAAAATAAGGAGTGTCATGAGTCTAAAGGCCTGGTAGCAGCTCCTGCTCATCCCCTTGCTCAAGGGCTATTACACTGTAGTCCTTCAAAAAGACAGCAGAGGAGATGAGTCTAAAACGACTGTGTCTAAATAAAAGAGGAGTTTTGACAGAGTTAAACTCCTTTTAATACACCTGAGAAGTCATGCATCTCTCAAGTCCTAAGTATTCTCTTCTATCATTCACTCCAACAGGAGGCATTAGGACTTAGCAGGATCCAGCTTATAGTTCTAACAGCAAGAGGCATATCAAGAGCATATCACTCTCCATCACCAGGATTTTGAAATGCTGAGCATTTTTTAATACAGCACCCCAGGTGTTTGCTGCTTAAAACATACTCTACATGAGCATCTGCAGATGGCATGTCAACAGGGAGCCATCGAGATTCAAAAGCACTAACATTCTCTTTGGGACCCCTCACTGTGGCCCTAAACAAAAAC